>NC_069481.1:27327454-27352222 GCF_026875155.1 Cherax quadricarinatus | reverse complement strand
TCCAAAGCAAATTTGCCAAATTAAGTGTTTAAATGTTTGACTTGGGTCAAAATGTTTTGTATTTTGAAGGGAAAACCAACTGGGTTCCCGCTGCCCTGCCAATGTGCGGGGTATGGGTCGAATGGGCACGAGGGGGGGGCAGGTTTTAAAGGGAGTGAGGAGGCGGGAAAAACCTGGGATCAAAAATTTGGCGTTCATGGCGGCCAAGGTTTTAATTGGGCCTCCTTCAAAAATAGGAAGTGTCAAATGTTCCTGGGAACAGTGAGGGAACGGGGTTTTAGGGACCCCGAAAAAAAGGTGTAAAATTAGTAATAATGGTTCGCCGGGTGTGCGGTGCGGGGCCATGGGTTGCCCCGGGGAAATACCCGGTTTTAACCCTCACTCCAGCCTAATTTTTAATGGAGTGACCTCTAATGTGTATAATAATTATAAACTTTAAATTTCGTCTTGTGAATTTAATTTTCAGTGATAATAACATTAAATTAAAGAATGCGGATTGAAATAGTCGCCCTCCCTCTGAGTAAACGCTGATTCTCGTACCGAGGATGTAAGTTTTTGGAATCACGATTTCAAAAACCGGGACAAACCGACGGATACCTCGCCTGCGGGAAAAAAACCGGTCGGTGGTAGCAGGATCAACATCGAAAGGGAAGATAGGAATAGGGAAAAGGAGTATCAATCACCCACAGTTAAGTAACCCTTCGTTATGCGGGGACTGAACTGGCCAGTTTGGTTGTTTAATTGGGGGGGTTTATGGGGGATCCAGCACATAAGTGACCACCAAGAATTCTGGGAAGTGGGGGATTTTGACAATGTTTTCCTTGATGGATATTCCCGTGTAACCTCCCCCCCCCCCCTCATTCATTAAACTAAAATAATCTTAAGTCCACAATTAATTAGTACACCCTACTTGTGGGTGCTATCCAATCCATACTGGTCTCGGTAGATATGGATAAAATTGTGAGGTCGAAGGAACCCCTGCCCCACCAGGGGTTTAAGTTTTTCAATGTTACCGGGGGGATACGGAAAAATATTGGTTTTCTAAGAGTTTCTTTTAAATGAGTTGAGGGGTTAAGGGAATCAAACCCATAAAATTTTCCATAAATTACTATAAATTTTTACGACAAAACCCCCCATAAAATGCATAATACGTTTCACTAAACACACACAATACCCAAAAAAATTTAAATGTTTGCGTAACAAAATAACACTGGGGGAAAACCCCCTTAACCCATTATAACCTACATGCACATCTACAAAAAATGTTACATTGATATTAAAAAAAAAGTTTTTGGTTAATTTTCTACAAAATATACAATTGTTATAAAATTCCCAATTAACAAAAAATTAAAGATTTACTCTAACACAAAAACTTTTAACATAAAAAAAATATTAATAAATTGACGATCTTTAATCACCCAAAATTTTTCCATCCATTCATTGGTTCCAATCTTGATACCTATAAATACGTTTGAACAAAAACAAAATCATAAGTTCAAAATATTTATAGGATACAATTGGTGACTACAGACTAATTAACAGTAACAGGGAAGGGAATAAAACATGTAATAAAAATAAAAGCAGTTTATATACCCAAAAAACTGAACCTCCAAACCAATCAAAAAAAAAACTAAAAAAACTAGTGACTCAAGAATACAACGAGCTTTCAAAAAGGAAAGCATCAAAAACATAACAATTGTAAAGGCACCCCAGTCATTTTGTACAAAAAAGGGTACAAATAAACCCTAACCCCTAATCTACACACATTCATAACAACAAAATACATTCTTTTGCCCAAACTATATTCACGCAACTCACCCCCCCCCCGAAGAGACAACCCAGCTATTGCCCCTGACCTACACAATTTACCGGGCATGCCTGTAATTTATCAAATTCACAAGGGTTTCAAGAGTGGCCTTTTTATAACCGCTAAAACCCCTTTATCCCCCCCTCCCCCATACAATTCCCTTTTCCCTACACATTGTACGATAAAACTTTATTCCCAAGGACACCCCTTTCGCACCTCACTGACCCTTTTTTCCCCCGCTTACCCACAAAATATAAATGTAATCCACGAAAATAAAATCTAAACCCCGTTCAACGTCCTTCTAATCCCCCGAGCCCGGAATTTAACGCACGCAGGACCTGCACTCCTCTCCCTCCCCCCCTCGTACCACCCTACCCCAAACCAACTCCTGACATCTCTAAACTTCGCAAAAAAAGACAACGGGGAAAAGCCGTGTCTTCCCCACCACAAAACCCACACCCCCCCCCCCCCCCCCCCACACCCTTTTGGATTGAGTATTTCCCCGACGCAATTAAACCCGTAAAAAACGAAACATACTTCACGCACCCTACTGTAATTTTAACTTACTAAAACGGAACCATATATTTTCCCACGAGTACATGGGAAAAAACCCTTTATGGAGCGCGCACGTACCCCCAAGTAACCTACTTTAAAACCCCTTTTGCGAAGGGTTTCCTCCCCCTTCCTGTACCACAACAAACTCGTATACAACTCACATTCCCCCAAATCCATTCCCCCATACCATTTTTCAAACCCCGTATATACTTGGTTCAATTTCCCCCCCATCACACCCACACGCCAAACCCCCATTTTAGAAAAACACATTTCCCCCAAGCTTTAAGCCCAACAACCCCAAACCTCCCGACGTACAGGTAACAAACACCCTCACTTTTAACCAATCACACCTCGATCCCCACAAAAAAGGAAATACTTTTCTCAATATTCCATGATCGCTTTTCCCTGAATTGGGAATACAGCCGCAACGGCCACACCTACATACAAAAAACGTTAACAACGCACACGGGGGGCCAGAGTGAGATGTTGGGCCTAAAAACACCCAACGACCAATGACCTTTTCAATGTTTTTACTAAATTTTCCCCCCGCGCCACACCCAAATCTTTTATAAATAATACCGCAAATCTTTAAAATGACATCGCAGTTGTGTTAACCACGTTTATAGCTCGCCTTTCCACCCCCTTTCCCCAGGTACCCAACCCCATGATCACCGATTTTTTCACTTTTTACCTTCATACCCGTGGCACATTCAAACCATGCACAACATCTTTCCAACCCCTTTGCATAACATTCGTTCACAACCCCAAAAACAGTCGTATCATCCACATAACCATTAATGCCGCCAACAACCCCCTTTCCCCTACCCCCCCCCCACCCCGGAACAAAACTTGCTCTAAACCATCCGAAAAGGGGGACCGAAAACACGAAAATAAGATCGTGACATAGGCCCCCTTGTTTTAAAAACCCTACCCATCCAAAGTCCCCCCTCCCCCATTTATTTGTACCCTCATTTTTGCCCCCTTTATACCGTTTTACCCCCCCAACTATTTCTTCCCCATAACCCGTCTCCCGAAGAATACTCTGCAGTGCACCCCTTTCCCCCCTTTATCATAGGGGGGCCCGCCAGCCCAAAGCTGTAAAGCCCCCCCTCCCCTTCCCCCCCTTTTTTGACTCCACAAAACTTTTTAAAACCCCGTACCTTCTAACATCGACCTGCCGGGCCCCCCATACTCGAGGGGCAAACGACCCTCCCCCCACGTTTTTTCCCCTTTTTACCCAAAATTTTTGCGAAAACCTTATAGTCTGCACAGACAACGATTCGCCCATACTTCCCCAAGGTTTGGTGCCCTTTGCCTTTGGGGACCAACACCACAACGCCGTATTCCCCTGCTTTCCCCCCTAACGTACCCTTCCCTTCATACTTTTTAAATAATTTTCCCATAAACTTCCCAATCAACTCCCAATGCGCAAATAAAATTCCACCGGAAAACCCATCAATACCCGGGGCCTTGCCCTTCCTCATTCCGTGTAAAGCAATTTAAAATTTCCCTCCTCGTAAAAACCCCCCCCAAAGCCTTCCTATCACTGTGACCCAAAATGCATTTAGCATATTGAAATTTTACTTAATTCCTTCATCACCCCACTACAGTCCATGTTTTTTATCCCACTACCGCATATCACTCATAGTTTTTTGGTTTCGTACACTTGACCTGCTCTATGGATTCCCATCGCTCATTTACCCCCAAACTCGGGATTGCCGTCAGCGCCTGCTTTGGTTTTTGTTGTCTCAACACCACCGGATGGCCTGCCCCCCCAAAAATTCTTTCTAATCCTGTTGCCCCCCCCGCTTAAAACCGCTCATTATGCAATTTCGAAAAGCTCTCTTTATGTCTACAACCGTCCAGGGGTAAACCCACCAACCGATCCTCCCCCTAACAATTTCTAATCGATCCCTAAAAAATTCGCTACCCCCATATTTTAAATTTTTATCCCTACCCCCCTCACGTAAAAGGATTTATCCTTTCCTTTGCCCCCCGAGTCCCCCACTTACAATGTCCCCACCTCCTGAGCTTCCCCTGAAAGCTCATTCCATGCAAGAAAAACCCTCAAACCCCTTTCCTCATCCTAACACACAATATTAATTTCCAATAATTCTTTATAAATTTCCGCCAATCCCCCCCACCCAAACTCCACTACAACAACCCTTGATCGACAAGACCGTCTCCACCGTATTAAAAGACTTTAAAAACTTTTTCCCTGCGAAATATACACTCTGTCTAACCTTGCAGCAAACCCCCTTCTGTAAAAGTTTTTTCTTTTTCCCACACCCCCCCCCAAACCATCTCAAATTAACACCCCCAACAAATCTCTGAGAGGGCAGACACATCCCCGCCCCGGGGGTTCGACTCACCGCCCTTATGACACAGTTCCGTCACCTCCCACTATCGCATTTCCGGAAGACCACGAAAAAAATAGACAAGGCCTCACACACAAAATCCGTTCAAACCCTTTCGTGTCATTTTCCGCGGGGGCATAGACGTTTCCCAAAAAGATACACTTTTTCCCACCCAAGCCCATCCACTCCCAACACCCCCCCCCACCCCCCTCACATCTCTGCAACACAAAGGGCTCGCTTTTTTATTAAAAGACCCACCCACCTTTAAAAGGGATAGTTGGCAGGGCAGACTGATAACCTGCAACCTGCAACACTTCTCCTTTTTGAAATTGTGCTTTTGAAGGAACAGAACAAAAATTCTATGTTTCTAAGAAAACTGCTCAACCAATCTCTCTTTAGTCTATACAAAAACCGTTAACATTAGCAGTCATACCCTAGGCCTGTTAAAATTTTCCACCCTTTTTCCCCTTCTCCTCCCAGGTTCACCACTTTTATTTGTTATGTCTTGTGTCTTCTTTACGTACCTTCCCATTTGCCCCCCTTCTTGCATGGGGCCCTCAGACCCCCCCCCCCCCCCCCATCCTCCAGTTTTTTTTCCAGTCCTCTGTGCCGGCGTCAGACTCATCCAATCTGACGTAGCTGCCCGTTTCCCGTAAGTTCTTTTCCTCCAGTCAAGATCCGAGGAAGCCTCACGGTGTACCTCAACATCCACCTCACAATAGGTATGAAGCTCCCCTGTCCCATCTCGCGCCTTCTGCCGATCCCATATTGTTACAATCCGCTCAAAAAATCTCCCCCACGTCTTTTTCCCAGCGGAGCTTCCCCACTTTTGGTGACAAGTCCTTAAAAAATTCTCTAAATCCTCACCTATACTCAACCTCATGCCGGGGGCCAATCCAGCAATGGGGTCGGCAACGACTCAGGTGCAGGGGGCTGAGGGGGGGACTCGCTCTCATTTCGAAAAGCCTGGTCCCCATCTCACTCCACAAACACCACGCCCTTCCTTGACAACGATGCTCACCTTTATCACGTGTGACTGGGGCAAAACCCCTTTTTTGCACAGGTTTGGTCACGCTCGTTCTTTTCGCATCCGCCGCTATGTGGTCATACCCCACAAATCGACACGTACGCCCCCTGCCAGGGAAAAAAACCTTACCTGTGTCCTAAAATCTTTAAAATACACATATAGGTATGGGTTTTCGCAACGTCTCTTTAAGGGGAATGTACCTTCCCGGGAAAACCTGCGAGGCAAACCCTTATCCACTTTACCCTGCTGGGCAAGTGCACAGTTTTCCCTATTTCCAAAAACGTTTCGAGCAGCTCATTCGCCCGAAGGGGAAATTTTCCCCAACTTTTCCAAAATAATATCAAGACACTCCACCAGTCTCACACGCACACAGGCGTAACGTCAAAAACACATCTTGAAAGGCCTAACCACCGATTCATAAAATTCGCAGCAACATTTTCACAAATACCTTGCCTCCGTTCAGCGCTACCCCATACAATTCACCATCTTTAGCCGTTGTCTCCCCCGATTATCTTGGGTAAGAGTATTTTGGGTGAACAATGTAATCGCACCTCGAAATTTCAATACCAAAGTATTAACGCTCTGCGATGACAAACTGCCATCTAAACCATAATTTCCCAGCGGGGTCAACAAGACACAACAAAACCTCCCCGACCACTGCGTCAGGTTACTGACATTGGTTTTGGGGGATTGGGGGGGGGGAGGGATGCGGTTGTGACAGAATTTGGGTGGGTCTCTGGCATTATGTACATTTTACAACATACAACATTTTTACAAACACCAAATAAGTATTAGGTTAGGTTAGGTAAGGTTCGTCGAAAAAAGGGCAATTTTCTGACCGGGGGTTTAGATAATTTACTAGCACGTTAAGAACCATACAGTAAGGTCAGGGGGCCGAGACGTTCAACTGCCCCCACATCATAAGGGATTACCAAAAGACCCCTGGCAGTCTTCAACTGGGACTGGACAAGCACCTAAATTTTCCCGACCACCGGCTGTGGCTCTTTCTTTTGGTTGCGGCAGCCCAAAAGTAACAGCCGGTTGATCAGGGGTCTGATCCACCAGAGGCCCGGTCACGACCGGCCGCGGGGGGGTTGACCTCCGGAACTCTCTCCGGTAAACCCCGGTAATGACCCTCCGCTGAGCTTTGGGCTCTGACCGAGGGGCCTTCTCTTCTTACCGGGCCACCCCTTTTAAAAAATTTTGGAATGGTTGAACCATTTTTACCCCTAAAAGGGAGAAAAAAAATAAATTGTGCAAATTGCTTTTTTGGGAGATAAAAGCAATGGTCGTGTCACGCGCCATGCAGAAGTAAAAAAACGCATGTAGACCAATGTTATGTTACGTTTTAAATTTGGGTTAGGGTTTGGGGTTGGGTTGGGGGTTTTTAGATTATTACGTTGCTCTTTTAACCTTTACAAAACAAAATATCTCAACTGTAAAAAAAACCTAAACTGAAATTTTTAAAAATATAAGGCGGAAAAACTCCAGATCATCGTTTTTTTACTTATATATTTTTGAAAAAAATAAAATAATAATAATAATAATAATAATAATATAGTGCAGAATTTCCTTTTTTTGTGTTTCATTAATTTCAGTACTGTTTTTTTTTTTAAAAACTGATTTTATTTAAAGAATGGTGCCGACAATTTTTAAAGTCGGGAGTCATCATTCTACAGAATCAAGATTTTTTTCTACAACTGTTTCCCCTGATATTGCTTTTCCGTGTCCCCGAGGAAGATGACCGGAAAAACCGCTTCTTGTTTCACAAAATCGTTTTGAAACTCTTAAAATGACTATTTCATATTTAACAAAGTATCTGAACACTTTTTAAGGAACTAACCTGCATTTCCCGTTCCTTTAATGTCTGATTTTCCCTTTCCATTCTTCAAGGCCCTTATGACCCCACGGGATCAACATCCCTCCCATGAATGTACAATAATAATTTAAACACTTGCCTTTTATTCCAATCTCCAGCTTTTCTCGTGTCCCTTTTTTATTCCCCTCGCAGATGATTTAAAAACTTAAACCCGTAGCTCACAAATAACCCATACTAAAGAGAAGATACTTACGACACGTTTCGGTCCGTCCTGGACCGAAACGTCCCAGGAGTACCGAAACATAGTCGTAAGTTTCTTAAGTGTGGGTTTGTGTGTGAATTGTTCCATCCACTGTATTGTGACATATGTTCAACAATTCCTAATATTTAACACCGAGCTGCTGGCTAATAAACCCTCGGGGTTTTTGGGGGTTACAAACAGACATTATAAGATAACTTTTAATGACAGCGTTTCGCTTGGTTTACAAGTTGTTCAGTAACACTACTAGGCAGTAAATTTCACATAAACATCTGTTGTTAAACCACCAAATTTCCTATCTCCTTTCTAAATCCATTGTTTGCTGTCTTGGGCAGATATATTTCAACACTCTATCCATATCCTCTTTATTTATTCATATTCCCATTTATACATTTCGCCACACCCTCCATTCATTAATAAAAACACTATTATCCACATTTAAAAAATCCTCATGTCATTCTTCCAGTAAACCATGACCAAACTAGACTGTGTTAACTAAAAAATCACTTTTGTAAGCTCTGATTTTAATGTCATCAAAGCTAATTAGGGAAATGCCATGTTACATAAATATTTTAACTCAGTTCTCGTTTGTGAAATCTTTCCCTCATGCCCACTGAATTTCAAATTGTACCTAGTTTTCCACGTTAAACATTCTAATGGTCCTGCCCAAAATTTAATATTTCAGATCTATGAATCGCCAGAGATTAAGCCCTTCGAGATTATGCAGTGGAAAATTATTTTAGTGTAGACAACAGCGTGGAAAGAATCTCGTCTTCCGCCTCAGACAGACAAAAAGGATCACTAAAGAAAGCACCTCGCCTGACAGACCCTTATGCAATATTATTTATGCCAAAGATTATGATGATATCATTTCCTGTGGACCATCATTATTCCACTGGCAGACGTACGTGATGTGTCTTGCCCTGTGTGCATGGTGTACGTGTGTTTGAATAAATGGGTTTATTATTTTTATAACCAAAAACAAGCGTTTTAAATTTCCCATAAATGGTTCAGAAAACCAGACCTACAGGTTGATAAATGAGACAACTGTGCAACATTTGGGTATCCTTATTTTGAAGCGTCTGGCTAGCCATGACTTTTAATCCAATTTATAACTCTCCTATTTGTTTCTAGGGGTAATTCTTAGTTTTTTCTCTTTAACTCTTATCATCCTCTATCTAAACTCCTGCGCTTAATCATATCTACTCTTGCAACTGCGCATTGTGTTTGTCTTCAAATTTCATTTTCATCAGTGCATGCCACTTTTCCACCCCAAGCAAAAAAAAAAAAAATCTCCCTAACGTTCCTTAAGGCTGTCTTTGAAGTCCATCTCTCCCCCCCCCCCCCCTCCCCATTTACAGCACCAGTCTCTGTGCACACCTTTGGATCCCTTCTAGTTTATATACTTGATCAGGTGTGGGCTCCAAGTTGGCGCTGCATACTCCAAGATGGGTTTAACGTACTTCGTGTATAACGTTCTAAACGAATCTTTGTTCAGTCTCTGACATTTTTCACATTAGCTACTTTTGCTTATGCCACTTAAAGTATACGATTTATATGTACCTTTGGAAATTCGCTAAGGGGAATTTTAAACCAAATTTTAACCAGTTATATCGTACACTAACACCAGTCAATGACTTACGTGGTAGCACCGTCGGTTCACAACTGAAGGATCCTGGTTGGAATCTGAGACGAGTAGAAACTCTCGACATGTTTCCTTCCTCCTTTTTGTTCCTTTTCACCCACCAGTAAGTGGGTACCCTAGTGTTTTGTTGATTGTAGAGTTAATTAGTGTTGTATGATCCTTACTTCTTTGTGAATATAGTACTAATCAATGTTAAGCGACTATTGTGGGTCGCATCCTGGAAGAGTACCAAATGATCCCAGTGGAAATAAATCACAATGACTGGCTTTTATTGGGTTATCCTCTGGGATAATAATTGGAATACGCTCTTTATTCTTGATGTTGTTTAATTGCTTTATGATGCACCACATAGCCATCTTGTGGGTGTGAGTCAAAAGATTATACAGGCACATAATGTGTCAGAGGACTGAGCCCCAAAGTAGCCAAACAAATACGGTAGGACTGTAGACAGTGGACTTAGGTATTCCTCGTTCTCCTTACGTAAAGGCAAGAATATCTTCATACCCGAGCAGAAAACGGGGAACCACCAATAAAATGAGGCAACAAAAAATACAAAATAAGCATTCATATGTTAGTGATACAATCACTACCCGTAATCTTGAGGCGTAGTAAAAACGTTTGTCAGAGGAACTGTTATATCCTGTATCATTCTTTGCTGGAACACTTCAAAATTCATGAATTAAGAGACATTGTAATGTTCTGTGACAGAATTCATGATCGTGTAGACTCATTACTATTGTTCTATATTCAATAAAATTTGAAAATAGTTATTTACCACTGTAACATACCTAGGAAACATGTTGGCGCTCAGTTCCTGGGCAAATTATGCTCCTCTGTAATCTTTTGACTGTCGCCAAGATGCGTATTGGGGTGCCAAACAAAGATATCAGACTGACATGGGAAAATGGGTCACGGTAATAGCAAGTTGTGATCTCCAGATGCTTTTACATATTTTTTCTCTAATGGTGTGGGATTTTTTGAATCCCCGTATGTTAGAATATTCTAGAGATAGTGCAGTAATAACCTTCACCCTCTGTTTAGTCTACGTGACCCAGTGGTCTGTGTGACCATTAACTCCCCTCCCCTCCCTGGCACGTGGAGGGAGGGTACAACGTTCTTTCCCACCATACTATAGTGCCAATTACTACACCTGCCTGCCTGGCAGGTGGCACTTGCAACATGAGAAAATGAGATCCACTTGTTACTAGCTCTCAGAATACTAATGAGTTTTATGAATGTCATATTAACTGACGTTCAAGAGTGCCCTGGGGCAGTTACCAGGGCTGGTAACAGTGCCCCAGGACAAAGCCGGCCTGTGTAGGTCAGGCTGTTTAAATGCCTGGAGGACTCTGTCTTTTGTGAAGATCCATAGTGGACAGAACAATGGGCATTCGTGATTCGTTGATTAGGGATCCTGATTTAGTATTGCTCCCTAACGTATGGAGAGAGTATGCGGCACCTTCAGGTAGCAGATAAACCTCTGTTTATGTGTTCCAAGCCTCTCCGGGTCACTGAATTAAGTACCAAGACTAATTTAAGTATTCAACAGACTTTCTGGACTTAAGCCGGAATCCACACGCTAAGAGTGGGCTTAATTTCGAGGACATTACCTGCACAAGTGCTGAGTGTCGACTATAAGGACTGATGACATTTAAATATGGTGACATCTCATCATTATGTAGGACATAAGTTAATGGGTTTCCTGCCTTGACCTCAACATGACCCCAAGACACCAGATCTTCAGGTATAAGTAACACTTGAGCAGGCAGGTAAAATCCATTTCTCTCCTTATCTCTATTCAGCGACTAGTCTGCTGGACGTTTAGCTTGGTAATGAACAAAGAACCAGGTGTCAGCAAGGACCTCACATTAGCATTAGTCTGGTAAGCATATAGTATCCAGAGTACTTGTTTTACTTACAGTCCCCTGTAGAGGAAAGTGTTCATCAGATCCTTGACAGGGCTTGTAATGAGACTGATAGGCTTCGGGTGACTAGAATGAAACTAATTATTAATAAGTCCAGTATACCTACACATAGCCCACCACAAATGAGGTTTCCCATGTTTTCACAACAATTGTTAGACAAGTCTGAAGTTTAATGTGTATATATGGTTACCTATTTGTAGTAACAACAAAAAAGCTTTGCTCAGGGTGTCTCGTCTTTGCAGTTTATATACATTATATATAATGTATATATATGTATATAAAATATATATATATATATATATTATATATATATATAAATTATATATATATATATATATATATATATATATATCCATGTGGAAGTGGAACAGAATTCTTCCTCCGTAAAGCCATGCGTGTCGTAAGAGGCGACTAAAATGCCAGGAGCAAGGGGCTAGTAACCCTTCTCTGTATATATTACTAAATTTGAAAGGAGAAGCTTTTGTTTTTCCTTTTGGGCCACCCCGCCTTGGTGGGATGCGGCTGGTACTTTTGAAAGAATATAATATATTATATATATATATATATATATATATATATATATATGTCGTGCTGAATATGTAAAACTGGTCAATTAGCAAGAACTCATTAAGATTAAGTCCTTTCTGAAATTTTCTCTTATACGTTTAAAGATATATTTTTTTTCATTAATGTTAACGTAAAAAAATTTAATTTTGCACCAGAAGAATCTTAGAAAACTTACCTAACCTTATTATAACAAGATCAATTTATTTTAGCCTAACCCAATAAATATATTTTAGATTTGTTTATAGTAATTTAATACTAAACAAACACAGTGAAATATATTTTTTTTCGTTAGGTTCAAAATGATTTTGGCGAAATTATTGCATACACAAATTTTCACTTGTCCTATATGGCAAGATGGAGCATTGCTATTTAAACCAGATCGCAAGTTCTGCCTATTCGGCCCCGACATTTATATATATAAATATATATATATATTATATATATAATATATATATATTATATATATAATATATAAAATATATATATATATATATATATATATATATATATATATATATATATATATATATATATATATACACACAGCAGGGCCCCACTTATACGGCAGGTTAGGTTCCAGGCTACCGCCGTAAAGTGGAACACCCTTTTTTTCCACTTATAAATGCATACAAACACTAGATAACAAGTTTACACTAACATATATTAAGTTAGCAATAGAACCAGGCATCAAAAAACAATAAAAAAGTACAATACACACATAGTACACTCATTACTTACCTTAAAATATTTATAGTCTTAATCTAGGGTGAGACAAGTAGTATTTATTGTAAGAAATCAAGTGTGGTATGTATGGCAATCAGCCAGGCTACCTTACCAGGCCACCCCACCCACACATACTATTCTATGATATTTAAGCATCCCAGAGCGATAAAATGTATATACAGTTCACTCATTACTTACCTTAAAATATAGGGTGAGATGAGTAGTATTTATTGTAAAAAATCAAGTGTGGTATGTATGGTAGTCAGCTAGGCTACCATACCAGGCCAACCCACCCACACATATATTCTATGATATTTAAGCATCCCAGAGCGATAAAAATGTATATACAGTTCACTCATTACTTACCTTAAAATATTTGTAGTCTTAATGTAGGGTCAGGAGTAAGTAAATGAGATAAAACGAATAAATGAGAGAGAGAAAGAATGAGTACATGAGAGGGAACAGGCGCAGAGTTATGTAAACAAACCAGGCGAAGGTAAGTTTTGTAAACAAAGTGTACACGTCTGGTTTGTGTACAAGTTACATTGTGTACAGGTTGTCTCTACATTGATACGGTAGAATTAATAAAGAAGAACACTCCCATTCTCATGTAACACCATTTTGAGAAGAAATGAAGCTCTGAGTGAAGGCAATGGAAATACGTGTAAGTCACACTGACTTTTTTGGGTTATCCTAGGTTCTCTACATATGTTGTTATGTATGATAATCTATGTAACTGTATTTGTGTATACCTGAATAAACTTACATACATACGAAAGGAATAATTTTCTACAGTTACCCCCAGTAACACATTTTCTCTTATGTTAGATTAGAGAAAATGTTATTCTTGCCGTCACTTGTACAAGTTATCTGGCTCCCACATCTTATATTTATGTTTATTTATTCTATTGTGGGGTGTATTTATCATCTTTTTATGTTATGTATCGTGTTTATTATATAATTTTGAAAAAAATATCATGGATGGATTAATGAAAATGTGTATATTAACGTAATATACGACATTTAATGAGACTCGGTGAGTATTGTTATTATTTCTAGATGAATGGTTCAGAGAACCGACATGTTGATAGATTAGACACATGTGCAACTCTTGGGTATCTTTGTTGAGGAAACGTTTCGCCACACAGTGGCTTCATCAGTCCATACATAGGAGAAACTTGAAGAACAGGAGGAGAATGAGGTAATCAGTCCCTCATCCTGTTCTTCAAGTTTCTCCTATGTATGGACTGATGAAGCCACTGTGTGGCGAAACGTTTCCTCAACAAAGATACCCAAGAGTTGCACATGTGTCTAATTTATCATCATTATTATTTCTAATATGGCGTCACTTGTGCAAGGCGTCTGCTACCACATCTCACATTTATGTTTATTTATTCTACTGTGGGGTGTATTTATCTTATTTATATGTTATGCATCGTGTTTATTATATAATTTTGAAAAAAATATCATAGATGGATTAATGAAAATGTGTATATTAACGTAATATACGACACTTAAATGACTCGATGATTATCATTACTAATATGACGTCTGGAGACATAAGACACTTACCGATTTTAATGTGTACCTGCATGCCAGCACAGTATGTAAGTTCATTTAGGTACAGGTATACATAAGTATAATTATTAGAGTATATATAAAATATGAAATAACTTTTAAAAACATTTGAAATTTTGGAGTTTCCAGACAAAATGGAGAGACTTAGTGCTTACTGAGCTCACGAAGAATGTAAACAAACAGGGTGGGGCGCGGTGACCGTATTAGAAAGTCAGGTGGGGGAGCCGTATAGCGAGTTTTGGTCATAATTTGAAATGACCGTATTAGCGGAATGCCGTAAAGTGAAACGCCGTAAAGCAGGGCCCTACTGTATATATATATATATATATATATAATATATATATACACACACACACACACACACACCACACGTCGTGCTGAATAGGTAAAACTGGTCAATTAGCAAAAACTCGTTTAAAATTAAATCCTTTCTAAAATTTTCTCTTATACGTTTAAAAATATATTTTTTTCATTTATGTTAATGTAAAAATTAATATTTTTGTACCAAAAGAACCTTAGAAAACTTACCTAACCTTATTATAACAAGCGCAATTTAATTTAGCCTAATCCAACTAAATATATTTTATATAAGTTTACAATAACTTTATAATAAACAAACACAATGAAATAATTTTTTTGTTAGGTTCAGAATGATTTTTGAGAAATTACTGCATATGCAAATTTTTGCTTGCCTTATTCGGCAAGAATAGTGTTGCTATTTAAGCTAAAATAGCAAGTTTTACCTATTTGGCACATTATATATATTATATATATATATATATATATATATATATATATATATATATATATTATATATATATATATATAATACAGTATATATATTATAGGTAGTAGGTTGGTAGACAGCAACCGCCCAGGGAGGTACTACCGTCCTGCCAAGTGAGTGTAAAACAGAAGCCTGTAATTGTTTTACACGATGGTAGGATTGCTGGTGTCTTCTTTTTCTGTCTCATACACATGCAAGATTTCAGGTACGTCTTGCTACTTCTACTTACACTTAGGCACACTACACATACATGTACAAGCATATATATATACACACCCCTCTGGGTTTTCTTCTATTTTCTTTCTAGTTCTTGTTCTTGTTTATTTCCTCATACCTCCATGGGGAAGTGGAACAGAATTCTTCCTCCGTAAGCCATGCGTGTTGTAAGAGGCCTCAGCACCACTGTTTACAAGCCAGCCAGTGCAGTCGCATCCACGCATACATTCGGTACATTTTACCTTATCCCAGTGTTTTTTGTGCTTGTAACTGCAAAATAAGTTACCTGGGCCCCAAGAAAGCTTCTAGTGCCAACCCTGTGGTAAAAAGGGTGAGAATTAGTATGGAAATTAAGAAAGATTTTGAAGGGTTTGGGGCTAACTCTGAGAAGCCTATGCCAGTTGTGGAATCCATTGTGCCTACTTCAAAGATTAAGGAAATGTGTGCAAAGTGGGTTGAAGTGCAAACTTTTATGGATGAAAATCACCCTAACGGGAGGTACAGACCTCTATGGACAGATTTGTTGTGTGACAGAGGTCCAGTGACTCTCAAGCTGGTCCTAGTGGCATTAAAAGAAGAAGGGAAGTAACCCCGGAAAAGGACTTGCTACATCAAGTCCTAATGGAAGGGGATTTCCCTTCTAAATAATAACTTCCACACTCTCCCCTCCTCCTATCCCATCAATCATCACCAGATCTTCAATAAAGGTAAGTGTCATGTATTCTATTCTTAGTAGAGTAGTAATTGTGCATATCTTCTTCAGTTTGTGTGTATTAAAATTAATATTTCATGTGTTAAATTTTTTTTTTTCATACTTTGGGGTGTCTTGCACGGATTAATTTGATTTCCATTATTTCTTATGGGGAAAATTAATTCGCCTTACGATAATTTCTTCTTAGGATGAACTCTCAGGAACGGATTAATATCGTAAGGCGGGGGTCCACTGTAATTAGTGTTTGTACCTACTACTTACACTTGTAATCCATTTCATTTTTTCACTTTATGAAAATAATTAATACCCTTTTGTAGGTTTTCCTTTTTTCTAATTTGCAACTGTGCCTTCTTATTCTGTGTGTGTATGTGTACATATACATGTACTCACGGAGCTGTACTCACCTAGTTGAGGTTGCAGGGGTCGAGTCCTAGCTCCTGGCCCTGCCTCTTCACTGGTCGATACTAGGTCACTCTCCCTGAACTGTGAGCTTTATCATACCTCTTCTTAAAGCTATGTATGGATCCTGCCTCCACTACATCGCTTCTCAAACTATTCCACTTTCTGACAACTCTGTAGCTGAAGAAATACTTCCTAACATCCCTGTGATTCATCTGTGTTTTCAACTTCCAACTGTGTCCCTTTGTTGTTGTGTCCCATCTCTGGAACCTCCTGTCTTTGTCCACCTTGTCAATTCCTCTCAGTATTTTGTATGTTGTTATCATGTTCCCCCTATCTCTCGTGTCCTCCAGTGTCATCAGGTCGATTTCCCTTAACCTCTCTTCGTAGGACATACCCCTTAGCTCTGGGCTGTGTTCACATGGGCGTGCATGTGGGTAAGATGATGGAATAGTTATTGAACAACTGCCAACATTATTTATATTCCTATGTTACCAAAAGGTTGGAATGTGGAAGTGGGAAGTCAAGTTAGACGGAGATGCTTCAAGAATGGTGAAGGTGTCTGTCACCGCCCGTCAACGAGACGCCTATACCCTCCCCATCACCACCAGAGTCTGGGTAAGAAATAACCTTAGATGAAAATTAACACTGACCATCTTCCTGTGGATAACTTAATTTGAAATATTAATTAATACTGAGAAACTGATATTCATGATTGAAATTAAGAAGGGAAGTTGAGAGGTTTAAAAAGCTCTTTGACCCAAAAAATTATTCTGCAATCTTTTTAATGAAAAGTAAACGTGACCACACCTAAGAAAACCCAAGATAAAACTATCCAACAAAATTAAAACTTTTCCTGCAAGCACAGTACAAATAATTACTATCATATCAAAAATAATCCACTAACAGTACTTAAAAGAACTTTAAATTATTTACATTGAAAGGCCCCTAAAATTTCCTCGAGGCCTCTAGAGGTACCCTGGTAATTATGAGCCAGTGATGACATAATGGCATCTATTAGACTAAAGCTGACCATTGCTCATAACCTAAAGAACTGGGGTTCAATTAACGAACTAGGTGAGACGTTTGGGAATCTCCCTGATGTTCCTGCTCACTCGTAATTGGGTAACTGGGTGCTAGGAGACTGTTGTGGATCGCATCCTCGAGGACAATAGTATTTAGCATCAGGATGAGGTTAACCATAGAACTGATGAAGGAAAAAAGTTGAGTGGTGCATTGAGGTATATGTGGAGACAAAACATTATCTATGGAGGCAAAGGGAATGTACGAAAAGTATAGTAGTACCAACACTCTTATATGGGTGTGAAGCTTGGGTTGTAAATGCTGTAGCGAGGAGGCGGCTGTAGGCAGTGGAGATGTTGTGTCTAAGGGCAATGTGTGGTGTAAATATTATGCAGAGAATTCGGGCTGAAGAGGGGTTGAGGTGGTTTGGTCATTTACAGATAATGGAACAAAGTAGAATGACTTGGAGAGCGCAATAATCTGTAGAGGAAGGAAGGCAGTGTAGGGTCGTCCTGGAAAGGCTGGAGGGGGGGGGGTTAAAAGAGGTTTTGTGTGCAAGGGGCCTGGACATGCAGCAGGCATGTGTGAGCGTGTTAGAGAGGAGTGAATGGAAACGAATGGTTTTTGGGACTTGCCGAGCTGTTGGAGTGTGAGTAGGGTAATATTTTGTGAAGGGATTCAGGGAAACCGGTTAGCCGGACTTGAATCTTGAAAATGGGAAGTAGAATGCCTGCACTTTAAAGGAGGGGTTTGGAATATTGGCAGTTTGGAGGGACATTTAAATTGTCGTATCTGAGCGCTTCTGCAAAGACAATGATTATGTACGAGTGATGATGATGGTAATAATAATAATAATAATAATAATAATAATAATAATAATAATAATAATGATAATAATAATAATATCTTTATTTCTACAAGTACATGTACAAGGTATACAGTCCTAGCTGACATCAATGACAATACTATATAGAAAGCTTCTTGTTATGCAGAGCAATTCGGGCAAATTAGGTCAGTTTTGGCACAGGATGCGACCCACACCACTCGACTATCACCCAGGTACCCATTTTACTGATGGGTGAACATAAACTGGTGTAAAGAAACACTCCCAATATTTCTACACTCGCCGGAAATCGAACCCAGACTCTCGCCGTGTGAAGCGAGAGCATTAACCACCAGGCCACGAACCCCTGTAATGTTGAAAGTGTTGAACGACTGAAAGTTCTTTCTTTCTTTTCGGGTTTTTCTTCTTTTTTTGGGTCACCCTGCCTCGGTGGGAAATGCCCGACGTGTTAAAAAAATATTCTTCATAAATTAAATATAATAATAATAATAATAATATCTTTATTTACTACAAGTACATGTACAAGGTATACAGACCTAGCTGACAACAATGACATTCTACTATATAGAAAGTCCCTTATTATGCTCCGCATTTCGGGCAAATTAGGTCAGTGTCCCAGGATGCAGCCCACACAAGTCGACTAACACCCAGGTACCCATTTTACTGATGGGGAACATAGACAACAGGTGGAAAGAAACACGTCCAATGTTTCTACTCTGGCTGGGAATTGAACCCAGGCCCTTGCCGTGTGAAGTGAGAGCGTTAACCACCAGGTACCACCTCTAGAACTGTCCTGGGGACCCTCATCTTCAGAGAACAGAATAAACTTGCTTCAGAGAAAACTCAAGGTTCTCCCTGAAGCTGTTTGAAAATTTTCTCCTACCACCCCCTATATATTCCATATATGTTTTATTTAAAAACAAAACACATTGACTAGATACATTGACAAAAGTACGATAGGGAGAAAAACAACATAGATAACAACTCAGAGCTACATCTCGAATACTTCGTCCAGCTCCCCGGCAGTGGGCCGCGTGCCCAGAATGCTGCAAGCATTTCCTCTCTGGATCGCAACAATGAGTCTCTGAAAGAGGAAGCTGGCTGCCCTGTGGTCCTTGGTTTCTATGATGAGTTTTTCACCTAGCTCTTTGAGGAACTTTACAGCACACTTGCCCCATGCTCCAAGGGTCTCCGACCCTATTGGGATGAAGTTATAGCAAGGTGGTAGGTCTTCATATTTGCGGGTCTTCTGGGTCTCCCTGTGGCTGGCAGCTCCACCCTCTTCAGCTACAGAGTATGGCAAGTAGGTGTCTGCCAATGTGGCGGCACAGGTGCAGTCCCAGGCAATCTGCTTTCCATCCTTCCAGGGTAGCATAGTGGCTCCATCAGGACACTTTTGACTTCAGTCAGACTTCTGCACTTGGGGTTCCCGTTGAGCTGGGCAATGGGCTGTGGCGAGGCTGCTCTTTATGATGTCACTGACCTCCTCATGTCTGGTGTACTTCCCTTCTGATGTATGACACACGAGACCATGAAGTCCGAATTGATCAGCCGTCGCCCTGCTGCAGATACACCTATGTTTGGTGAGGATGGGGCGGCTAGGCGAAGAGCAACACCAATTCGAATGGCCTGTGGGTCGAGTGGAGTGCCCAGGGAGGAATTGGGACCAGCTAGAAGGAAATCTGAATGTGGTACCTTCACCGCTAGGAAACGAGCTTTGTCCTTTCCTGAAGCGGTGGTGAGCATTGTGTTGGCGTTTTGTATATGATCGGTTTGTCCCAGTGGGACTGTGCTCTTTGGGAGGAGCTGGTCTACTGGAGGATTCTGCAAGGGTGTCCCACCGCATGAATCTTTGCAAATGTTTACTATAGTTGTCACTGCAAGACAGCACATAATTTCAACCTCAGTGATGACAAACAGGTGATAACACTACAGTACGTAATGCTGTCTTGCTTTAATATAGAAAATGCTGAGATATATCAATATCCTTACCAGTTAGCTTCTTCACAGGTACCTTCACCACCGACGGGAGTCAGTGCACTCAATACCAAAATAAAAATCTTTGCTGAAGTGAAACAAGGAAATAACCCAATCATTAACGCACACGTCAGGTAAGAAATATGTTCTTTAATTTCGCTAATAAGCAAAGAATCTAGTTTGGTAGTGGAAAGTCTATATAAAGGTGGGCTGTACAACAACTTAGAAGCAAGATATATACAAAGAGAGGTGTATTGCAGAGCATATATGCTGAGAGTTTAATCTCAATTTTAGGAATTAATGTACTCGTGTGTAATGAAAAGATTACGCAAAACCTTAATGATCACAGTATAGCCGACAGGCTTTAAGCCCCATTAACCAACAAACCAGTTGAGGGCTACCTACAGATTACTTTTTGGCTTAAATAGCAATGCTCTTCTTGCCGAATTAGGCAAGTGAAAAATTGTGTATGCAATAATTTCGCAAAAATCGTTCTGAACATAACGAAAAAAATATATTTAACTGTGTTTCTTTATTAAATTATTGTAAATTTATCTAAAATATATTTAGTTGGATTAGGCTAAATTAAAGTGCGTGTGGAAAATTTTTGATTTTCCGAAGCTGTGGCGCCTGGTAGGTGTTTGATGTGTCGATGTGAGTCAAAAATGTATTTGACAATAGGGTAGAACCAAGAGTTCCCTTTGCGCATGCGCGGATGTGCGGGGGTTTGGGGCGACTCGGGCCATGGGGGTGGCGGGAGTGTTTTGAATGTGGTGAGGAGGCTGGGAAAGCATGGAACCACGAAATTGGCATTCACGGCGGCCTAAGGATTAATATAGGCCTCATTTCATAATAGGAAGTGTCGTAACTGTTCCTGGTGAAGAGTGAGGGAACGTGATTTACGGGACCACCGTAAAAGGGTGGTAAAATTAGTGAATAATGGTTTGACGGGGTGTGACTGGTGCACGGCCATGGTGTGTGTCCAGGGGAAATACCCGTGTGTTAATCCTCGCTCATCGGCCTCAGATCTTAATGGAGTGACCTCTAATGTGTATAATAATTATGAGAGGTTAAATCGTCTTGTGAATGTTTTAAAGTAATCAGTGATAATAACATTGAGTTAAGAGAATGCGGGATGTGAAATAGATCGCCCTGCTCCGAGTGAATGTGTGATTCTCGTACCGAGGATAGGGAAGCTTTATGGAAGCACGACTTCTAAACCGGGACAAACCGACGGGTACCTCGTCTTGCTGGAATGAGAACCGTGTTGGTGTAGCAGAACATCGAAATGAGATGGTGAATGGAGGAAATAAGGAGTATCAATCACCCACAGTTAAGTAACCCTTCTAGTTATAGCAGACTGATACTGGCCAGTTAGGTATGTTGTAATTGGATAGGTTGTGAGTGATCCAGCTACATCAAGTGACCACCAGAGAATATCTGGTAAGTGGAGAGATTATGAACAAGTGGTTTTCCTTGATGGATATATCCATGTGTAACCTACCCCCCCCTTCATTCAGTTACACTAATATAATCTATACAGTCCACAATTAATTAGTAGCACCGTACTTGTGGGTGCTATCCAATCCATACTGGTCTCGGATAGATATGGATAAGATTGTGAGGTCGAAGGGACCACCTGCCGTGACCAGGGGTGGTTAAGTTTTCTCACATGTCTACACGGGGTGACTACGGTAAACAATATGGTTGTCTCCCAATGAGATTACTGGTATGTATTTAATGTTGAGGTACATACAGGTAAGCACCCTATAAAATTTTCCATAGTGCGCTTGATGTAATAAGGTTAGGTAGAATTTCTAAGATTCCATTGGTACAAAATTATTAATTTTTACATTAACATAAATAAAAAAAATATATCTTTAAACGTATAAGAGAAAATTTTGGAAAGGATTTAATTTTAAATGAATTCTTGCTAATTGACCAATTTACCTATTCAGCACGATATATATATATATACAGTGGACCCCCGCATAACGATTACCTCCGAATGCGACCAATTATGCTAGTGTATTTATGTAAGTGCGTTTGTACGTGTATGTTTGGGGGTCTGAAATGGACTAATCTACTTCACAATATTCCTTATGGGAATAAATTCGGTCAGTACTGGCACCTGAACATACTTATGGAGTGAAAAAAATATCGTTACGGGGGGTCCACTGTATATATATATATAAAGTTACTAAAAGCTGTAAAGAGTTTTTATGAGGATAGTGAGGCTCAGGTTAGGGTGTGTAGAAGAGAGGGAGACTACTTCCCGGTAAAAGTAGGTCTTAGACAGGGATGTGTAATGTCAACATGATTGTTTAATATATTTATAGATGGGGTTGTAAAGGAAGTAAATGCTAGGGTGTTCGGGAGAGGGGTGGGATTAAATTATGGGGAATCAAATACAAAATGGGAATTGACACAGTTGCTTTTTGTGATGAAACTGTGTTATGGTGTGATTCTAAAGAAAAATTGCAAAAGTTTAGTGTACGAGTTTGGGAGTGTGTGTAAAGGTAGAAAGTTGGGAAAATGGGAACATGAAAAAGAGTAAGGTGATAGGTATCAAATGATTTAGATAAAGAAAAATTGGATTTCAAATTGGGGAGGAGGAGTATGGAAGAAGTGAATGTTTTCAGATACTCGGGAGTTGACGTGTCGGCGGATGGATTTATGAAGGATGAGGTTAATCATAGAATTGATGAGGGAAATAAGGTGAGTGGTGCATTGAGGTATATGTGGAGGCAAAAAACGTTATCTATGGAGGCAAAGAAGGGAATGTATGAAAGTATAGTAGTACCGACACTCTTATATGGGTGTGAAGCTTGGGTGGTAAATGCTGCAGCGAGGAGACGGTTGGAGGCAGTGGAGATGTCCTGTCTAAGGGCAATGTGTGGTGTAAATATTATGCAGAAAATTCGGAGTGTGGAAATTAGGAGAAGGTGGGGAGTTAATAAAAGTATTAGTCAGAGGGCTGAAGAGGGGTTGTTGAGGTGGTTTGGTCATTTAGAGAGAATGGATCAAAGAAAAATGACATGGAGAGCATTTAAATCTGTAGGGAAAGGAAGGCAGGGTAGGGGTCGTCCTCGAAAAGGTTGGAAGGAAGAGGTAAGGGAGGTTTTGTGGGCGAGGGGCTTGGACTTCCAGCAGGCGTGCGTGAGCGAGTTCGATAGGAGTGAATGGAGATGAATGGTATTTGGGACCTGTCGATCTGTTGGAGTGTGAGCAGAGTAATATTTAGTGAAGGGATTCAGGGAAACCGGTTATTTTCATATAGTCGGACTTGAAGTACATGCCTGCACCTAAAGGAGGGTTCGCGATTTGGGCATTAGAGCGTGTGTTGTGTATTTTTATATTTTAAATGCTTCTAAGCTTTTTTGTGCTCTGACACCTCGAAAAAAACAGTGATTTGGGTGGGGTTTGAGTGTTAATATGAGAAAATATTTTCTTTTTTGGGGATTTTCTTTCTTTTTGGGCCCCCCGCCTCGGTGGGGGACGGCCGACTTGTTTATTTTATATTATATATTTATAAATAAAATATATATAATATATATATATATATAATAATAATATAAATATATATATATATATATTATAAATATATATTATTATTAATTATATATATAATATAATATATATATTATATATATATATAAACCTGAGTTTACCTGGAGAGAGTTCCGGGGTCAACGCCCCCCCGGCCCGGTCTGAGACCAGGCCTCCTGGGGGATCAAAAGCCCCGATCACCAGGCTGTTGCTGCTGGCTGCCGCAAACCAACAAAAAGAGCCACAGCCCGGGTGATCCCGGGAAATGACTTTAGGGGCTTGTCCAGTGCCAGCTTGAAGACTGCCAGGGGTCGTTTTGGGAATCCCCTTATTGTGCTGGGGGGCAGTTGAAATCTGGGGGCCCCGACACATTGTTGGTCTCTTTAAATGCTAGTTAAAACCCCCGCTTTTCATTGGGGGATGGGGGCATCGCTGCCAAGTCTTTTTTCTTTGAAAATGGGGGATTTTCGTGGCAAAATTCGGGACTAGCCCCAGATTTTTTCCCGGTGTTATAAAACAGTATCTCTCCCCCCTGCGTTTCCCGGGGAAAAAGGTTTTTTTTGAACCTCAAGCGCTCCCAATAAAAGAGGTGTTTTTTTCCCGTTTTGCCGGGCCCTGAAAGTTCCTGTACATTTCAGGGGCGGCAATTTCACCGCCTTTAAAGGTGTGTTAGTGGCAGCAAAAATTCCCGCCTAAAAGAACAAGTGACCGAAAACTCAGGGCTTGGCCCCTAGTTTTTTAAGGTTCCT
Source organism: Cherax quadricarinatus (assembly GCF_026875155.1). NCBI lineage: Eukaryota > Metazoa > Arthropoda > Malacostraca > Decapoda > Parastacidae > Cherax > Cherax quadricarinatus. The sequence goes on along the minus strand of NC_069481.1, from coordinate 27,327,704 downwards.
TACCACCTCTTTTTCAGCAGATGCGTTGATACGTGTTATGGGGCCTTGAAGGTGAGATCCCCGACATCACACCGGTCTTTGACTTGGGTTTCGCTCTATTTTGTGGGCCCAAATTTGTTTTGTACTTGAGAAGATTTAATTTCCTCATGTTTCCCCCATCGGTAATTGGAAATTTTTTTCATCGTTGAACTTCTATTGTTTTCTGACCCCTGAAAGATTTTGATGTCTGCCTGGAGCTTTTCATTTAAGG
>NC_069481.1:27269341-27326954 GCF_026875155.1 Cherax quadricarinatus | reverse complement strand
CTCCCTACCACACACCCCTTTCGTGGTTCGTATCTCCTGCCCTACTCTATAATTTCCAACCATCTCCGTTACCTCTAACATGGTATGCCTCAGCGCCTGCCTTTGCTTTTGATGCCGCAAAACACACCTGACGGCTTGTCGCCCCCAAAGCACTTCCTCCACCCCTGCCTGCATCCTTACAGCTTGAAACCTTTCATTTTGCAACACCCTCAACCTCCCCTTTATTTAAAGCTATTTCATCCATAGGAAAATTATTCCCACCCCTCCCCCCTCCCATAGCAACCTCTTAACCTATCCTCTAAATAGTTAGCCAGTCCATATTTTAAATTATTAATACGTTTTCCTTCTCTCACATAAAACTTTCTAATCCTTTCCTTTGCGACACTATCCCACCATGTCACAATGTCATCCACACCCCCTGTTCTTCCCAACTAAGCTCCCTCCATAGGACTGAAAACCCTCCAACCCCTCCTCATCACCTAACACACTTATATTTAATTTCCAATAACTTCTATATATGTCCGCGAGCGTCCCCCACCCAACCTCCACCACCACTGCCCTATGATCTGACATTGTAGTCCTCAACAGTACTGAAAGATTTCACGTCACTCCCTGAGAAAGGTACACTCTATCTAGTCTCGCAGCATAACCACTCCTAACAAACGTATATTCAGTCTCCACACCGCTCCCCCAAAGGCATCACGTAACCTAACATCCCTTAATAATCCCTAAGAGCCACGACATATATCCAGCTCCTTTTGGGGTCCACATCAGCCACCCTGATTACACTATTCCATCCCCACCAACTATCGCCACCTCTGGCAGTGCACTTAAGAAAAACACAAGATCCTCACACACAAAATCATTCTTTACCTTTATGTTATTTTCTGCCGGCGCATACACACTCACAAAAGACACACGCTTACCCATCCACCACCCATACCACACGCAACACCCTCCCTCCCCCTCCTCCCTCGCTTCTCTGCAAAACAAACGGGCTCGTCTCCCTTATTAAAATTCCACACCACCTTTTAGACGGGGAGATGGCAGGGTAACTACCCGAAATCCTGCCACCTCCAACACCCTACCCTCTTTGAAATTGTGCTCCTGCAGGAAAAACAACATCCACTCTAGATTTTATTCAGAAAATTACGAAACCAATCTCTCTTCATACCGCTACATAACCCATTAACATTTACAGACATAAAACCTAAGGCCTATTAAAGTTTCCACCCCTGCTTCCTCTCATCACTCTTTACAACTCCAGAGCTTGAATTTACGTTCAAACACCTTCAGAGTGCTCTCTTTCCCTCCCCCCTTCTTCCGGTGCCTCCTATCATGGCACCACCACCTACACCACTACCTTCACACTTCACCTCATCTGTTTCCCAGGCCTTTGTGCAGGCGTAAGGACGTCATCAGAATCTGATGTAGCCGCCCTCTTCTCGTGACAGTCATGTTACACATATCTTGATCAGAATGTTACCTCTCGATGAACCTCCACCTCCACCTGAGAATGGTGTAATGAGTCAATGGACGACTCCAAACCACCATCACGTCCCAAATTATCATGTCTCAGACTTTCTGGAAGCGACGATTCTCCAATGACACCACGCTCAGATGTAACATCCCCCTCTGGTGGTGACAACGTCTTCAACACCTCCACCAATTCCTCCTCAATCTCAAGAACCTTCTCTTGTACTTGCTGCTCCTCCTTATCCACAGGAGACGACACCTGATCAGGCAGTTGGGGGCGGGACCTCCAACTCACCACCAGTCCTGTGTGCCCGATCCACTATCCCCGCTCCACAAAACACCACGCCCTCCATCCGATGTTTGTTCCTCACCTGCCACCTTTGAAGCGGGCTGCGACGTCCACCACAGTTCCAGGCACATGTCTTCGCTTGTCACAGGTCGCCGCTATGTATCATACTCACCACATAGGCGGCACGTACGTCGTTGTCCTGGGTACATTACCATTACCTGCTCCTGAAATCTTGTAGGTACACATAGGATGGTATTGGTGCCTCAAAGTCATTTTGAGGTTGAAAGAACCCTCTGGAAAACCAGCATAGGCTCCTGCCGCCCACGTACCATGTTGAGCATAATGCACCGTCCCATACTTCTCAAAAACTTTCCTTATATCCGCCTCGTCCCCCCTCAAAGGGAACGTTGCGTAACTTGAATCCACGTATAATACCGTGAAACATCTATCTTCTTACAGTGACAGCTGGTGTGACGTTAAGAAATCACTTTCCCGAAACCTGGTGACTAACGATTTATAAACCGTTGCTGATAGCAGTTTTGACGAAAATTCGTTGCCTCCGTTCAATGCTACACCATTAACAAATCACTAAACTTGTACTCCATAAGTTCCTCCTATGATCTTTGGCAAAAAGACTTGCGCAAACTGGCGTTAAACGTTTTCCTTTTGTAGCTCGATGCCTACAATTTATCCTTCGCTCAGACTAAAACCCCCATCCTGACGATCACAGTGCACCTAATTTGTTAGCCGAGGTTGACAGCACCACTTCACACCACGCAGCCAGGGAACCCGACAAGGCGCTCGCCTACAAACAACAAAAGGGGGGCAGAGCCTACCGCACACTAAACCCTGGTCAGGCAGCGAAATGGTAAGTTGACATTGTCATTTTCGACTGTCCTTTAATATTCACGTTAGCACTGAAGTTATATTTCACTGATTTGTCAATGAGTATCTTCATGCTCATAAGTAAGAAGCTTGGTCCTTTACTAAGTTGAAAGTGCACTTTTTCGAGAATGTAAGATTACTGTGGAGGTTATAATCAGTAATTAATGCATCTTTAGTGAACACAGTATAAAAGCATGGTGTTAGATTTTTGTGGTCAGCCATATCTACATCATTATATATATTACTAATTCATGTTAATTTGTGTAGTAACAGTGTGAATATATAGTTACTGTCTTATTTAAACATATTGATTTCCATAATTTACGTATTAAATAAATAATAAAAAGACGAAAATTTTTTTATTTTTCTATGGTTTTCATTTAATTTTTATTAAATAACACTAAATCAAATTGAAACCTTCAATCTAAACCTATTAATTTTAGTAAAATGTTTTTCCAAATTTTGCACAATTATGGTAAATTTTGTTGAATATATGTTAAAATAAGTAAAATGAGTAAGGGAATTAAAAATTCAGTTTGTTGAAAGGATTTTTAAAACACTTGCTGCATCAGGAAAGTATTTGTTTAAAACTTTATTTTATGTGAATAAAAATATTGTTAATTTTGAAAGTTTTGATGCCATTATTATTTAAATTTAGTTTACTTTTTCCTTGAATACATGGATTAGTATGGAGGGGAATAAGGTCGTTTGATATTGTGCCGAGAATTGGTGTTACTAGAGTTACTTGCATTTATTGTCCCAAAAAGTCCATTGAGGTATAAAGTTAATCCTTGTTGTTTTGGGAGTAGTGGGAAAAAGGGGGTGAAGGGGAAAGAATTAAATTCCTTTATTGTGAAATATTATTATATTAGATGGGTGTAATTTCCGGCTCGGGTTTTTAAGTGGGGGTGTCTTTTTTAGGAGTGTTAAAAAAAATTTTGGAGGAGGAAAGTACCTTCATTTTGAATCAATTCCCCTAGCCTCAAGCCGTTTTCTTGAACTGACCCCCAAGGGAAAGGGAAAGCTTTTATAGTAAGGTTTGGCTCAGTGACTACCACTAAAGTTAGGCAATGTCTATTGTAAAAAAAGTTCTAAACCAAAGCTTGCATGGTTATTATGTAACTATTTCCAAAAATTTGATGTCTCAAAATTAGAATTTTGCAAATGCCAATTTTTATTTACTATTCTATTCATACATTAATGGAAAAAAATTTTTAAAGAAAAATCTTATCAGGTGCAATGAATTTTAAATTTTCCCATAAATTCAGTTATTTTCTGAATTGTCCGGTAGTTCCAGAGGGAAATGCCTACCCAAATTTTAAAAAATAAAAACCTTTGTATTACCCTTGGGGGGAAGGGAGAATAAGGCTGGTACGAACTGGGTTTTTTTAAACTTAAACCTTTCGTTTAAAATTTAGTTTTTGGGTTGGAAGAAAAATTGGTAAACGAGGGGGCAGGTTCAAGATTCTGGAAGTAAAACAGGCCTGATCCCAAGTCCACTGCGCTTTGCCGTAAACCTGGAGAGAGTGGAGTGTGAAGAAAGGAATGGTTCGAATGTATTCTGTAAAATATACAGGGTGGATGTAGTGTCCTGCAAGAACAACAAAGTTCAAGCGAGGGAAGAGTGCTCGAGGTGGAGGGTTTCAGGTCATGACCTGCATCTGACGTCTGAAAGGTGGTGTGGGTATATAGATCAGGAGGTCTCAAGCCCGTTTGTGTTGCTAAGAAGTAGGGGGAGGGGGGGAAGAGTATTGTGCATGATGAATTGGTGGATGTGGCAGAGGTATCTTTTGTATGTGTGTATGCAACCACGGAAAATGATGTGAGGATAAAAAAGGGATTTTGTATGTGAAGAACTATTTTCTTCTTACGTGGTTACCTGCAGTGGCCATCGTTGGTGGGGACTGGAACTGGGTTAATAGGAGGGCTGACGTGGAACCAAAAAGGGGCCGGGGCATCGTGTCGGCAGCCTTGCGACAGATCTTTTGAGGGACATTCCATTGGCGGGATGCGGTTGGAGAGAGGGGCGGGGAGGTAGAGCACACTTTTGTAAGACGGGGTTACTGCTGCTAGTGGATAGGCTGTATATACTCAAGGGGTTGGGTGACATTTTTCCGTACTATAGAAGTAGCTTATTCGGATCAATGGGTCGGTAGTAGCAGAGTGGCCGTGGAGTCACTAGCAGGTTTATCCTCGGGATATTGGAAAATTAAATACAAGTGTGTAGGTGAAAGAGGAGGGGATAGAGGGATTGCAACGCATGTGGAGGGGTTACGTGGAAGAGATAAATGGGTAGAGGATGTGGTGATGTGGTGGGATGGTGTGGCTAAGAACGATTAAGCAATATTACGTAAAGGAAGGGAAACGTATCCAATTCTTTAAAATATGGCTTGCTAACTATTTGAAGATAGATTACGGGGTTTATGCGAGGGGCGGTGCGGGGCACTTATCCAATGTATGAAATTATGGCAGTTAAAGGAGGAGGCTGCGTGAGGTACAGGATGAGAGGTTCCAAGCTGTGAGTGGGGTAACATGCGGGGGGATGAAGAGGTGTTATGGGCATAGACCTTCATCGTGCAGTATTGCGAGGCAGAAACAAAGACAGCAGGCAATGACTAGTCCAAGTTGGAGTTCATGTGCGATCAGGAGGGTACAGGAGGGAGCAGTCAATCATGCTACGGAAGGAATGGGGCGTTTGCTGACAAGTGTATGAGCAATACTCTGGCAATGAGAAGGGTTAAGAGGTATGGGGTTTTAGAACGAGGGTGTGTGGGAGTGTGGTATGTACAGTTTTTGACGTAACAAGTGACTAGGGAAGCACTGGAGGGGAACTAACTGAGGGGAAAGTTATGGAGGGCTTTAAGTGGAATGCGAAAGGGCAAAGCACCGGGAATGATGGACTCCCGGCAGAGTTTTATCAGCAGCATTGGGATTATTGAAGGATTTTCTGTTAGGTTATTAAATTGCATGAAGGAGAGGAGTGTATGGGGGGGGGGGGGTGAGAAGCAAGCAAACGGGCTGTCGTTACAGGAATTGGTACCGAAGGTAAGGGGGACAGCATACGCTTCGGGATTACCTGGGCCGATCGTCGTTGTTATGGCGCCCAGATTATAAATTGTTGCGAAGATTTTGGAAATAGGGGTCAAGTGTGTGGTGGGGCGGTAAGTATCAAACTCATCTCTTGGTTGCCAGGGAGGTCTATGGTGGAGGGGTCATGGGTTACTTAGGATTTCGTGAGGCAAAAAGGGGGGGGGGGAGGAGGGGAGGTTTGGTGCGCTTGATTGGCAAGGGGCGGATAACGATTATATAGTGGATCATGAAATCTATTGAAAAAAGCCATCCTCAGGTAGGTCAGGGTTTTGGGGAAGAAATAGTGGCTGGGTTGAGGCGTTTGTATGGAGGTGCAAATGGCGTGGGTACAGATTATGTCGATTGGGTGGGAAGATTGTAATTGGGTAAGGATGAAATAAATGGTAAAAAATACCGACACAATGGCAATATAAACACAAATGCAGTATAATGTGATCCTTTATTGACTACGTTTCGCCCACACAGTGGGCTTTTTCAAGTCCAAACAGAACTACCTGGTGGAACGAAGGAACGCGAGTATTTTATAGTCCGGGCTGAGGTCTGGTCTGAAGAATGCTGCATCTGATGATATACCGAGTGCGGGGTTATAGAGTCTAGAACCTTGGGTGCTTTGGAAAGAGATTGGATAAGTTGTGAGCAGACCTTCTACAGTGTTCTTATGCGGGATAGCGATGAGAATTTCTTGGCAAGTGGTTCAGCTATGTTTAATAGAACCATAATTCCCTGGTTGAAGTTGTCTGGATAAGAAATGAGTGATGATTCCAGGATTCTTCGGTATTGAGTGTTGTCTCCTTCTGTGGCGATAAGTCTTGAGTTTCTGAGTTTATCAGTGGTTGTGCTGAATTACGGTGTTGTACGCAGCATTCCTTGTGTCCTCAGACCGCTTTGCGTATAGGTGTTCTGAAATAACGTGTTTGGAGTCCTTGATGTTTCGCCCACGTATAACCTTGTTGCAGTCATTACAAGGGATTATGTATACCCCTGCAGAGGATGAGGCTTGTCCTGCCTACTACTGGTGATGTCCTTGATGGTCCGTGGTTTGTGGAGTAGATACTTGGAAATGATGTTTTGGCAAAAAATGTTTGGAAACATTTTTGCAATGGAGTTGTGGGGAAGGACTATGTATCTCTCTCGGCAGTGTCTTCTCTGGGTTGTTGAAGATGTTTATATGCTTCGCCGTCTGCAGTCTCATGACGAAGTGACGAGGATAGTGGAGTTAGAAAATATTTTGTTCAATTATAGTGCATTCTTCCTCCAAAACTCGTTGCTGCAGATTCTGAGTGAGCATCTCGCAGAAAGAAGCCTATAATTAAAACTACACCACGTTTGTTTTGGTGTCGTGGTCGGAGTAGAAGTTGAGAAGATCGTTTGGTTGGTGGGTTTTTTTCCGATAGACTTTAAAACGAAGTCGTGTCAGCTTTGCAGAGCAGGACATCAAGGAAAAAGGAAGAGTGTTGTCGAACTTCTTCTCAAGTGTGAACGGATTGAAGGCTCGACACTGGTTGAGCTTGTCTTGGAGAGGCTGATCTCGTTGAAAAGCGTTTTAGGAGTTATGAGGAGAATGTCGTCAACAAAGAACACCTCAATATTTCCATCGCCAAAAACTACAGACCACAATGACTCCACTTCCAAAAGAGGCTATCTTCAATGCATCATCTCGGCAGCCCATCTCAACACGCACTCCCCAGTCCATACCTCGACGTTACATAAATCACTCAAAGGTTAGCAGAAGACACGACCATCAGGGTCACCACCGCTGATAAAGAGGTGGTGGTTTGTTATCAAGATGTGAACACTGACGATTACAGGAACAAAATGCTCAATCTACCTTAATGACCAATACCTACAAACCTCTCACCACTAACCAAGTGGATCAACCTTACTAAAACTTGTTCTTCAAAGGACCGCCGCATTCAAAGGTGGCATCAGAACAAAGGGAAGACTAACTTCTGCACACCATGCCCAGCAACCCCAGAGCCTGCAGAATGTACGGCCTGCCAAAGACTCATCAAGCCTGGTATCCCACTGAGGCCCATACCTCGGGAATAGGCAGTGCTCCCCACCAGCTCTCAGGAATTCTCGCCTAAACACCTCTCTAAACTCTGGAGGCCACTATCAGTCCAGCAACATCTCAAACACTCATATAATCTTCTCATCGCATTCTCGCAACATCACTCATCAGGAACAAGAAACATTCCAGCTCTTGACGTACTTCCCTATTCACCAAGACCTACTACACAATCCAACCGATCTCTTTGCGCAAGAAATTGAGGGGGCGATCCCTGATCTTCCATTCCAGCCAGCGATTTCACGACCTTGTATAACTATGTGTTGGCTTTAACGTGTTTCTCTTTCGAAAATCACCTCTTTCAGCAGACTTTTGGACTACTCCATGGGTTTTCGCCCACTCAGTCAGTCCTGCGAACCTATACATGGAAACATCTAGAAGCCGAAGCGTTTGTCTCTCCCACCATTATTCCTTCGTCCTGACTCCACCTGGCTCCGTTATGTTGACGACATTCTCCTCATAACTCTAAACGCTTCAAACGTTCAAGCTCCTCTCCAAGACAAGCTCAACAGGTCGAAGCCTTCAATTCCAGTTCACACTTGACGAAGAAGTCGACAACACTCTTCCTTTTCCTTGATGTCCTCTCTGCAAAGAACTGACACGGAACTTACCGTTTTAAAGTCTATCGAAAACCGCACCAACCAAAAACGATCTTCTCCCACTTCTACTCTCACCAACGACACCAAAACCAAACGTGGTGTATTATAGGCTTCCCTCCTGGCTTGCACTCAGAATCTGCAGCAACGAGTTCCCTTGAGGAAGAATGCCACTATAATTGAAACACATATTTCTAAACTCCAACCTATCCTTCGTCACTTCATCAGAGACTGCAGCGGACGAGCATTAAACATCTTCAACACAAAAACTCCAGAAAGAACACTGCGAGAAAGATACATAGTCCTTCCCATCCAACTCATTGCCATACATGTTTCCAACATTTTTGACAAAACATCATTCCAAGTATCTATCTACCACAACCACGACCATCAAGGACATCACCAGTAGTAGCAGGACAATCTCCATCCTCTGCAGGGGTATACAAAATCCCCTTGTAATGACTGCAACAAGTTATACGTGGGCGAAACATCAAGGACCTCCAAACCCTATTTCAGATCACATACGTCCAAGCAGGTCTGACGACACAAGTAATGCCTGCGTACAACACCGTATTTCACACAACCACTTGATAAACTACAGAAACTCAAGACTTAGCGCCACCCACAGAAACAACACTCATACCGAGAATCCTGGAATCATCACTCATTCTTATCCGACAACTTCAAACTTTTTCCAGAATCTGGCTTCTATTTGACATAAGCTGAACCACTTGCCAAGAAACTTCTTCATCGCTGTCCACATAAGAATAAAACTGTTAGAAGGTCTGCTCACAAACTTATCCAATCTCCTTTCCAACTCCCCAAGTTTTTTAGACTCTATAACCCCACTCGGTACATCATCCTAGATGCAGCATTCTTCACCTGACCTTCAAGCCGGACTATAAATACTCGCGTTCCTTCCACCCCAGGTATTCTGTTGTGACTTGAAAAAGGCCCACTGTGTGGGCGATAACGTATCAAAGATCAAATTATAACCTGCATTTGAGTGTTTTACATTGCCAATGGGTAGGGAACTTAGGCAGGAGTGGTCCCTATGTCACAATTATTGTTTTCGCGTGGCGTACAGGACCCCTTCTTTATAGATTGCATGGAGCAGCGTTTTCGTCACGTATGGGACCAGGGTGTGAGCGTTGCGAGGGTTTGGCCATTTATGGTATGTGGATGATACAACTGTTCTGATCAGGGAGGGGATGTCAAGGACACATGTTAGCGGGGGTAGTACAAATTTTCGCCAGGGGCAACTGGTATGAGGGTAAATTCAGATAAATTCCATGGTCCCAAAAGGGGTTAGGAGCTTGGCGGGTAGGGTTGATTGGGGTAGTGCAGTTGTGAGAGGAAGGTGAATTCGTTAAAAATCTGCGTCTTATTTGATGCAGCACGATTACTGTGGCAACCATGGAAAACTCGCTTAGGAGGCAGAAAGTAAAAGATTTATGGACCTTGGTTGCATTGCGGACCTTATCATTGACCCTTGTGGCAGCGTGCCAATTGTTATTAATATCTTACTGTATAGCAAAGTATGGCACGTGGCAGCCTGTTCCCATCAAAACTGGGCCCAGCAATAACGAACATACTTAGGAAGGTTTTTAAATTCCGTGGGTTCGAGCTGTGATTGGATTAAGAGGATGTGGTAATGTTTACCTGTAAGTTAGGGGGCTGGATTGCTGGATTTAAAGCGAGGGTCAAATGTGTTTCATTAAAAGGGAGTGATGAGGGGAAAGTGTGGTGCGGTGGGTTGGCAGACCATAACAGATTGCAACGGATGTATACAGAGTTTGAGTTGCATGAGTGTCTGAAACTGAGTGTGAGGCTCTGGCGTGGGATCGAGAGCCAGCAAAGGTTGAAAATAGGTTAGGTTGTGTAGATTGTTAGCCGGGAGGGTTGGACGCCTGTAGAGGGAATTCCCCATGTATCATGGGAAGTAATATGGAAATGTTCGAGTAGGATGAGGTTGCAACCTCGTGTTTCGGAGTAATGTATTGTTTTCTGCACGGATTTTTACTGTCGGGTGTGGTTCTACGGGATAGACGAGTACGTTGACGGGGGGGGGGGGGGGGGGGGGGGGGGGGCGGGGGGGGATGTGGGATAAGTGGTGGGGGAGTCGGCTTTTCCCAATGTAGTATATTTTGTGATGGACTCTGAGCGTGTCAAGGTGGTTAAGATAGGGTGATAAATAGGTAGGAGGTAAAGGAATTTCTGTTATTGAGAGCATTAAGTCCTCGACTGGGGGTTGGGAGAACGTGTAATCAGAGCTGAAGGAGACATAATGGCAAGATTATATCTATATATGTGGGGATTGCGGGGGAAACATTTTACAAGGTGAAGGGGGAGGAGGGTGTTAAGCGTTAACGTCTATAAAACGGTATGTAAAGAAATAAAGAAATTTATGGGAGAGGTAGGTGAAGGATTTTCAGAGGGAATAGGCAACTTAACGTTACAAGTTTTTATAGACTTGTACATATACGAGGGAAGGGGAGGGTATGATTTGCAAAGTGTTGCTGGGGTAGGGGAAGTCATGGGTGAAAACAGGGTTTGCCTCACACTGGTAATGGATGACAACAAATGTTTGCAAAGAGTGTTGGATGAGTGATGCATGAGTGAATAATATGTGGACCAGGAGGTGCTAGCACCTGTGGAGCTGGCCATTTTTTGTGTGACTGGACTATACACTTATTATACATATTGTGTGTGGTAATATTGATGTATGGTAATGAAGTAATTTGGAAGATTTTGCTTTAATAATTGCATGTATTTAGCCCAACTTGTTTTTTCTAGTGCCTTGCAACTGCATAGTGTTGATGCTGTGATCATGCACGGTGTCCCAGAGTAGATGTGATATGTTTGTATTAATTCTGTGCATTATTGTTCGTCACTGGTGTTTCTGACAATTTTCAGTTGTTTTGAGAGTAAAGAGTTAATGCACGTCCAGAAGATATGGATTTTAGAAGACTAGTGTTATCTTATGGTTTTGTAGTAATTATTTGTATGTCTTTGTGACTTTTCTATTTCACCATTGTTGTGTATATACATATTGTTATGTAACTGAACCATTAGGACAATTACATAAATTAATGTTTTGATCATTGCGTGTGACATTAGACTAGGCAACATCATTGTTTATAGTGTGTTAGGTGTAAATAGTGGGGTGTTGGATAACCACGTGGGGGGGTAATTTGTCTGTATAATATGAACAGTGGCAATATTGCAATGGTCTGTGTCGATTATAAGTACCATTTCGAGGGATGTGTTATAAAAGTGTTGATTCATATCATGTAATTCATGTTGACTAGCTCCAACGGGGGCAGGTGATGGTTTAGTGATAAGGATGAAGGAGCCAGGGGGGGGTGTACCCACACGGAGTGTAATTGGTGGGTGTGTAATATTACCTAAACGACCACCAACAGTCGTCAGCGTGTCAGCGTGCCTCTTTGTGCTCCTTGTTTATCTCGTGTTTTCCTGGTCGCCTTACGTGCCTAGACCTTTAATTCTGTGTCATCAATCCTATTACGCTACATCCACTAGCAGCCTGTGAACCAATCTTGGGACGGAAAACCATTATATACTGAGTCAAAGAAGGAGAATTATGTGCACTACCTAACAGAGTTTACTGACCAGAGGGAATCAAGGCCTGTGTCCGTGTGGAAAAAATAATAATAATTGAACTATTTCGTGTCAGAGGAAAGAAAGTCCTCCCTGATAACATTGAGTATACATAGCTGGATAGTGTACACTACAGTGGCTCCTAGTATATTGATATAAAGGCTAAAGTGTCATTTGCGAAAACAGGTGATATTGTAAATGAAGTTATAAGCCTTAAGAGGAAGGTGCCTAAAGTCGCCAAAAACTTACACAGGTCAGCTTTTTTTAATAATCTTACTGGCCCTGCTTAGTGTACTCGCATATAATCTAGTGATACACCATGAATAGCAGAATACAAGTGTTGTAGTAGCAACTAACCATATTATAATGGTAACTTAGTGAGTGGAGTGACATTTCATTTAGTTCTATTTTCTTGAAATACGAGAGTTACTGTGAATTTCATATAACCTGTAGTTTACCAGCGGTCGCAATACACACAACGAGAAGCAATAATTACTACAAGAAAAGCGTCCTTCCTCCAAAATTTGCACCAGTCAACTATAGTGATAATATGCATTTATCTTGTGGTGGAACGGGAAAAAAAAAAAAAAAAAATAGAAAAGCCAGATACAGACAGCGATTGATTAAACAAGGAGTCGACCGTTCGTCCATTGTAGGAGCTGCCAGAATCACCGGCTCTTCAACACGCAAGTTATACTTTTGTATCATCCAAATCACATATTACCTCGGGGTAAAGATAATTTCCAGTAGGATTCTTCAATGTGTTAGCTCAAATCACCACCAGTATGTTTTAAATAAGTGACCACACTGGATCAGAGCAGATCGACTGGTCCGAACCCTTGACTGGTCCGAACCCTTTGACTGGTCCGAAACCCTTGATAGTTATAGCCTGGTCCGAACCCGGGACTGGTTTCAAACAGTTTCGTTGGACAATAAAGCAGACTGTAAACGGATGGGGTTTGTAGGCGCCCTTATACAACACAAACATTAAAAAAAAAAAAAAAAAACAATCAGGAACGTGAACGAGGTAAGCTGGTCCAAATATACAAAAAGAGTTAGAGAAACCAGAAATACAAATAGCCTAGAGCTTCATTAAGGTTTATTTAATATAATATCAAGAAGGTTGCTAGTAGAATTGCAGTAAATCAAACATTCAAATCATTATGAAGCTGTGAGTGTAGTCTGTGGTCAGTCACAACAAATCGGGCTTCCACATGATAAATTGTCATTTTCGTGGAAATTGTCTAGCACGGCCCCTTGTGCAGATATCCCAGAACTAGCTACAAGCAGTATTACAACAGAGAAGTGTTTTCTGGTATGCCCAAATTTGAGGAATATCTGTGGACCTAAAATCACAAGGGTATTAAAAAGGAGGACAACATCAATAGCTGCTTTCATAGAAAACCTGGAAGGGGCCTTTCTACACAAGATGGGAAAGGGCGGATAAAGAATGGACTGGCAGAATGGTTACTTGCCCTTGATACTGGCCAGTATCCACAACTTAAGGCTGGAGGTGATGTCCCTGGAGAAAGTAATAGTAAAGCTGGAGGTGCTGTCCTGGGAGCAGTAAATGGTGAAGCTGGAGGTGCTGTCCTGGGAGACAGAAATGAGAGTAAGCTGAGATACTGTCCTGGGAGACAGTAATGGTGAAGCTGGAGATTTTGTCCAGGTAGTCGGGAATTTACGCGGGAAGGAATACATATAAATGACCTCATGGGGGGACAGGAGCCATGTAGGGAAACAAGTGTAGTCAAAGATAAGATAAAAAAAAATATTGCAAACTAGAAATACGCGGGAAATAGAAAACAAGAGGACTCAATAGAAATAGTGAGGATAAATTCCCAAAAAACAACTGGTGGGAGCCCCCATTTTTGGTGCAGGGGGATAAAAGTAAGACAGGGAAACATGCACCAAACGGGGAATACAGTCAAGAAACCCAAGGCAAGCGGAAACCAAGCCTGGCACATACTATGCACTTGGTATCTGCTGGCAGGGAAAACTGGAAAAACGGATGGGAGGGCAACTTGCCCACCCTAAAAAATGCCATGCCCATAGCAACGGGAAAAATGCAACTCCCTTCCTGTAAGCTTTTTTACCCTTTAAATGTGTACCCCTTCAGTAAGGAAAGACTGTGCATAACTTTTAAATTGCCAGGGTACCATCTAAAGGGGACAAAAAAATACAAAACTCCAGGCCAGGGGAAAACCGGGTAGCCCACCACTCAAGAGGGAAGGTTTTTTAGTGCCCGGGAAAGGAAAAAAAAATGGGAGGAAATGGGAGAAATCGTACACCAAATCCCGTCATTCCCGGAGTGGAACCAAATGATGGCCTCCACCCAAACCAACAGATACAAAACTAATGCCCGGAAAAAAAAATCCCCCCCCGTACAACAATACCCCCGTCCGGGTAACATTCTTTTTGCAAAATACAGGGTCTAAAACCAGCAACAAACAACAAAATACCTTTATCCGTGGACTGCTTGAGAGGCAAAGGCAAGTTCGCGGTTTCACTAGACCCACATAAAGGATCACTTGGACAACAAAATAGGGACCCCCGGGTTTAAAAACCTAAAAGATGTGCAGATGAAAGGCAAAAGGGGGGGGGGGGGGCCTGTACATTGCAGATCATTTGTTTCAAAAAAACTGTTAATCCCTCAAATGACGAGTGGAAGTTTTAGCAGTAAAGGTCGAAAACCCAAAAACCATCATTGTGGGTCTACAAGCCCCCGGAGAAACCCCACCCCGCAATTCAGGAACAGTGTTAAAAATTAAACCACGTCGGGAAAATTTTCCCAGCTCCTGCCCCCCAACATCTTGCCCGGGGGATTTAACTTAAGGCACCTAAAGGAGGAATATAGCAAAAAATATTTTGCGAAAAACACCGGGGGCACTTGATGAAAACTCACACCACACGAGTTTTTAAATCTTGCAAAAAAATTAAATTTTAAACCCAGCAAAAAATAGAGCCTCTAGACTGGGAATACATAGACCCACTTCACTAACAATGATGATTGTAAAAAATGCACCAACAAAAACAATATACCAGATAAAAACATAATTGGGTTCAGACATGTATGCTGGAGCCCCAGACCGACAAAAGAGCTAGTCACAGGGGCATTCACCAAATTTAACTTCAAAACAAAACATAAAGTGGGACCAAGTAAACAAAGTCCTAACCCATATAAGCTGGGGAAAATATAAAGAACCAGACCCAAACTTATGCCTAGAAAAAGATTACTCGGTGGCATCGATGAGCACAAGGTTATTCCTCTAAGAAAAAGGAGAGTAGATGTAAAAAAGAAAAAAGACGGCGCTCCCTTTAAAGGCGACGGAAAAAAATAACAGAGGGCTAAAAGAGGTCAAAATATCTGAAATGCCAGGGGAACGGGCGGAAATAGCAAGCATCGAACTTAAGCAAAAGAACCCTTTAGGAGTCGGGAAACGGGGAAGAACAAAAAGCTAAAAATGAAATCGAAAGAAACCCAAAGTATTTCTTTCCTATGCCAAATCAAAATCGAGAAAACGTCCAGTTTGGGCCCCCTATTTTAAACAAGAGGGGGTCCTCACAGATACAGCAAGGAAATGAGTGAGCTACTAATCCCAATAGACTCAGTTTTTAGCAACCCGAAAACAGACTGAGAGTCGAAGATAAAAATGAATTTTTTTTATGAGAGAGCCCAAAATTTGATTAACACAAGCCTATCCGATTTTACCCTGACGCCAATGACTTCGAACAGGCGAAAAAATGACATGCCCATCCTCTCCCCTAGGGCCGACTCAGGGAACCGGGTTTCTCAAGAACTGCAAGAAGCCCTTTTTTCCATCCTATGGGAGGGAGCTGGACCGGGGTGTCCCTCAGTTACTAAAAACAACAGAATAGCCTCACCCACAAAGGGGGGCAGTAAAGCAACAGCAAAGAACTACAGCCCAATAGCACAAACATCCCTACATAAAAATCTTTGAAAGGGTCCTAAGAAGCAGATCACCACCCATCTAAAAACCCATCAGTTACACAACCCAGGGCAACATGGGTTTAGAACAGGTCGCTCCTGTCTGTCTAAACTACTGGATCCCCTACACAAGGTCCTAAATGCACAGAAGACAAAAAGAATGAGTGTAAAAATACCAGACTTCGAAAAAGCCTGAAAGTGTGACCGGGCGTAATAGCGCACAAAATGCGCGCTAAAGGAAAACAGGAAAAAGTCGGTCGAGGGAATCTATAATTCCTCACAACGAACACAGGGAGTCGTCAACAAGTAAAGTCCGAGGCAGTACGGTGAAAAGCTCTTTTCCCAAAAGGACAGTACTAGCCCCCCTTCTTTTTCCCTCTCCTCAATCCGAATAGACAAGGATGTCAGCCCACACCGGTTTTCCCTTTGCGGTAAACCCCCCGAATCTGCTGCAGGTCTTCCATTGCAGCATGCAAGGCTCCAGGCGGACATAAACCAAATCTTTCAGGGGGCTGCAGAAAACAATATAAGTTAAAAGATGAGAAATTTAAAATTATCAGTATGTAAACATGAGGAAATTAAATCTTTTCAAGTACAAAAAAAATTTCGGGCCCACAAAATAGAGCAAACAAACGTCAAGCCTGGGATTTGATTATGTGGGAGGATCTCACCTTCAAGGACCATAACATTGTATTTAATCGCATCTGCTGAAAAATGACAGGGTGGTATGAGAACCTTCAAAAATAGGGAGGCAAGCCCCTATGCCCTCTTAGGTCCCCCTTGTTCTATCTAGGCTGGAATATTGCTGCACTCTAACAGCACCTTTTAAGGGGTGAAATTGCCGCCCAGAAAATGTACGAGAAAATTCACGGCGCGCAAACGGAGATAAAAAAACCCCATTTACTGGGAGCGCTTGAGGTTTCAACCTGTATTCCCTGGAAGGAGGAGGGAGAGATTTAAAAGTTATATACACCTGGAAAATCCTAGAGGGACTAGTAACGAACTTGCCACGAAAAACCACTCGAAAGCAAAAGCTTGGCGACGATGCCCACCCCCCCTGAAAAACAGGGGTGTCCTACACGTTAAGAGACCCTACAATTTGTTCAGGGGCCCCAGACTGTTTAATGTCCCAGCACACATAAGGGGGATTACCAAAGACCCCTGGGAGTCTTTTAAGCTGGCACTGGACAAACACCTAAAGTAAATTTCCTGATCAGCCCGGGGGTGTGGTCGTACGTTGGTTTGCGTCAGCCAGCGCAACAGCCTGGTTGACCAGGCGCAGATCCACCCGGGGCCTGGTCAAGACCGGGCCGCGGGGGGTTGACCCCCCCAAAATCCTCCAGGAAACTCCCCGGGGTAGGGGGGATTGTGTTTTTATGCTTAAAGAGTTTTCATATTTATTTGTAATGTCATGTTTTAAATAAAAATAAAAAAAAATAGTGCCTGTTGGTCCTTTTTTTTTTTTATTCGCCCCTATTTTCCCCCGCCTGGGTCTGACCCGGCCTTGGCTCCCCATCTGGGGGAGTGTCGCGAGAGGTAAGTCTCCCCTGGGAGGGGGTACAAGTACCCCCTCTCTTTGGACCAAAGTCCCCGGCCTAGCCCGTCCCCCCCCTATGGGGTTTGTAGGGGGAACTAAGCCTTGGTTGCCATCTGCCCCGCCCCAAAAGGGGGTCATGGGGATGGGAGTCTTATGAACTGCAGTGGTAGCAAGCTCAGGCCTTTCCGTTGGTCCTTGATCGACCGGATGAATTAGTGAATCATTAATCAGTGAATTAATTTTTTAATAATTGTATGTGAAATGCGAAGGAGGTGGATGTTAGGTTTACCTAGTTTTCCTGGAGAGAGTTTTGGGGGTCAACGCCCCCCCGGCCCGGTCGAGACCAGGCCTCCTGGTGGACACAGCCTGTCAACAGGCGTTGCTGCTGGCTGCACGCAAACCAACATACGAGTACAGCCCGGTGTTCCGGGAATGATTTAGGTGCTTGTCCAGTGCCAGTTGAAGACTGCCAGGGGTCCCGTTGGAAAACCCCCCCTTTTGTGTGTGGGGGCAGTTTAAAGTCTCGGCCCCCGCACTTTTTGTATGGTCTCTTAACGTGCTAGTGACACCCCTGCTTTTTTTTGGGGGGATGGTGCATCGTCTGCCAAGTCTTTGCTTTCGTAATGAGTGATTTTCGTGTGCAAGTTCGGTACTAGTCCCTCTAGGATTTTCCAGGTGTATATAATCATGTATCTCTCCCTCCTGCGTTCCAGGGAATACAGGTTTAGGAACCTCAAGCGCTCCCAATAATTGAGGTGTTTTATCTCCGTTATGCGTGCCGTGAAAGTTCTCTGTACATTTTCTAGGTCGGCAATTTCACCTGCCTTGAAAGGTGCTGTTAGTGTGCAGCAATATTCCAGCCTAGATAGAACAAGTGACCTGAAGAGTGTCATCATGGGCTTGGCCTCCCTAGTTCCACAGGTCCACAAATTTACTTAATGTGTAGTGGATTATAATTATTACAATACTAAATTTGCTAAGCCAAGTCTGGCAAGGATAAGTCAAGTCTGGCTAAGATTTATATTAATGTGTATTTAAAATTTTTATTATAATTTCCTTACATGAGTAATTGCTAAGCTCAAGTGTAGCTAGGATTCATATTAATTCATTTAAAATTTATATTATAATTTCCTTACATGTGTAATTGCTAAGCTGAAGCGTAGCTAAAATTATTAATGTATATTTAACATTTATATTATAATTTCCTTACATGTAATTGCTAAGCTCAAGTAGCTAGGATTTATTCAAGGTAAGTTATAATATATTTACCTTTATAAAGTGCATAATTAAGTACATAATCAGTGTTATTAATTAAGCTGAATTTAATACATTGCACGATGGGTGAAAATGAGAAAATTAATGTTGATGACAAACACATGGAATTTAAAGCAAAAAAAATCATTATTGCAGGCTAGAAAGGGTCATGTAACAAAGGCATATGATAGATGTTTGGAATTAATGAATCAAGAAACTGTGAATACTGATGATTTAAAATTGTATTTAGATGCTTTGTTGAATAGATATGATTCATACAAATTATATTATAAAAAATATGAAGGAGATTTGTTTAGTAAATTGTGGAGATGAGACAGAAATAAATCTTTTGATTAACCAGTATTATGAATTAGAAGAAAACATTCTTTCCAACGTATCCCAACACCTGAAACCCATTCTCTTTGCTGATGACACGACTTATGTCATCTCTCACCCTAATCTTGCCACCCTCAACACCATGTGAATGTGGAGCTGATTAAAATATCGACTTGGATGACAGCCAATAAACTTACGCTTAACACTGACAAAAAATACTATATTATGTTTGTAGCAGAGCAGGAGATGCACAAATGAACATTAAGATTGACAACACTCTAATTACCAGAAATAATGGGGGAAAATTCCTATGCTTATACCTTGACAACAACCTGAATTTCAGCACCCATATCCAGCAATATAGCCAAAAAAGTATCCAAAACGGTTGGGATCCTCTCCAAGATACGATACTACGTGCCGCAAAATGCCTGTGGAAAATTTTTGATTTTCCGAAGCTATAGCGCCTAATAGGTGTTTAATGTGTCGATATGAGTCAAAAATGTATTTGACAATAGGGTAGAACTAGGAGTTCCCTTTGCGCATGCGCGGATGTGCGGGGGTATAGGGGGACTCGGGCCATGGGGGAGGCGGGAGTGTTTTGAATGTGGTGAGGTGTCTGGGAAAGCATGGAACCACGAAATTGGCATTCACGGCGGCCTAAGGATTAATATAGGCCTCATTTCATAATAGGAAGTGTCGTAACTGTCCCTGGTGAAGAGTGAGGGAACGTGATTTACGGGACCACCGTAAAAGGGTGGTAAAATTACTGAATAATGGTTTGACGGGGTGTGACTGGTGCACGGCCATGGTGTGTGTCCAGGGGAAATACCCGTGTGTTAATCCTCGCTCATCGGCCTCAGATCTTAATGGAGTGACCTCTAATGTGTATAATAATTATGAGAGGTTAAATCGTCTTGTGAATGTTAATGTAATCAGTGATAATAACATTGAGTTAAGAGAATGCGGGATGTGAAATAGATCGCCCTGCTCCGAGTGAATGTGTGATTCTCGTACAGAGGATAGGGAAGCTTTATGGAAGCACGACTTCTAAACCGGGACAAACCGAGGGGTACCTCGTCCTGCTGGAATGAGAACCGTGTCGGTGTAGCAGAACATCGAAATGAGATGGTGAATGGAGGAAATAAGGAGTATCAATCATCCACAGTTAAGTAACCCTTCTAGTTATGGCAGACTGATACTGGCCAGTTAGGCATGTTGTAATTGGATAGGTTATGAGTGATCAGCTACATCAAGTGACCACCAAAGAATATCTGGTAAGTGGAGAGATTATGTACAAGTGATTTCCTTGATGGATATCCATGTGTAACGTACCCCCCCCTTCATTCAGTTACACTAATAAATCTATACAGTCCACAATTAATTAGTAGCACCGTACTTGTGGGTGCTATCCAATCCATACTGGTCTCGGATAGATATGGATAAGATTGTGAGGTCGAAGGGGCCACCTGTAGTGACCAGAGGTGGTTAAGTTTTCTCACATGTCTACACGGGGTGACTACGGTAAACAATATGGTTGCCTCCCAATGAGATTACTTGTATGTATATAATGTTGAGGTACAGACAGGTAAGCACCCTAGAAAATTTTCCGTATCTGCCCGTTGGTCTTTCCTGAACCGGATGCAATCAGTGAAAAAATTAATTGAATTAATTACTTAATAATTAAGTGACTGATTGAAGGAAGTGGGTGTAGGGTGCACAAGTTTAATCGATCGTGTGATGGATGACAATTAGCCCAATTAATTGCTAGCACATGTGCAAGAATTACTCTTATAAGGCGCCTACTTAAGTTGTATAATCTGTATAATCAGTGATTAATAATTCTCTAACCATGACTGGATCTAATGGAGTTAATGTGCTGGGGCTGACTTGGGATACTGAGAGAGACTTGTTATTGTTAAAGTCTCATAATTCCAGTATGCCCAATAAATTAATCCAGGGAGCATAGGCTTATGCCCCTGAGAGAATGGAACACTAATTAGTCCATTTTGATGGTTCAATAAATATGGATGGCCATGGAGTTGGTGCCTATATGCAGTAATGTGCTGGGGCTGACTTGGGATACTGAGAGAGTATCGTAAAGGGTTCTTAATGGAGATATCGTAGGTTAAGGTAGACACACTTGTAGGATGGTAGCTATATTGTCAGACTGAGATGAGGAATGGAGCCCAGTGCCTTGCCTGTCTACGCCTGGATGTCTGCCGCCGAGTGAGAGCGGGACAGAGGGATGAGCCTCCACGTGTGCATCCCGTGACGTCACACAAAGCCACAGGCCTACAAGGGGTCTCGTGTCTAAAGCACATGGATACTACTATGCTATGCTATATCATACAGGGATCAGCAACTATGCTGACAGCTCAGTCATGTTACGTATGTCGTCCCAACATACGCTACTATACTATAGGCTGAACAGGCAGGCAGATCTGGGCTGATTCTATACAATAACAAATTCATATATATAACTTAGAACTAATGGATGGTACACAACATGATTTTGACGTAATGGGTGTTAAACGTAATCATTACAAACTATAAGAACAAATCATTATACAATATGGATGGAATTGATTGATCGATCTGTATTCATGCACTCTACGGATTCTGAGGAAGAATAAATATATACAAAGAAGTGTTTAACAGAAAGGCAGATTCGGTGCACTCAAATCTAGACTGTTAATTCTCAGAATACGGAGGGAACGTGAACACGAAAATTTCTGACAAACTGATCAGCTAATAACAAAACACACAGTTGACAATTTCATTCATCTCGGACATCTAATTATACAGACTATGTACATTTAAACCCAATTCTGCGAGGGTGAGGTTTACATATGCAGAATGGTTATCATCTCTGGAGGATTGAATTCCTCTGCAATGGCTAACACATGCCCTGACGAGAGAGATCTGAAGGGTATCTACACAAGATACAACTACAATCACTAGTGACTGTGGAATTAACTAATTCGTCTGCTAGGAGTACTCAACTCGACTATTCGATACAGTAATTCTAGGCTCAATACAAAGTCACTAATGGGTGCTGGTGGCTTCACAGTAAGAATAAGATCTTCCTGGAGCAGGAATCGAATCACACCAGAACACAAGGGATCGGTTCTTTAGGCAGTTTTGACATCCTCGACAGTAAATGAAGGATCTGCAGTAACTACACTAACGTGTCGCGATAAAGCATCTGCGACTACATTCGACTTGCCAGGTAAATTTTCAAAAGTGGGATTGAACTCTTGGATAGTCAAGGTCCATCTGGCTAACCTTCCAGTAGGCTGTTTGTTCTGGAATAAAGGTATCAGTTCTTCCTTACTGGAGGAAAGAACAAACTCGGTGGAGTGGATGACTCCCCCCGGTTGAAAAAATTAATGCTATAACACGCAATATGAGCAAGGGAGAACGAATCATACTATCTCAAACTGCAAGCACAGGAGAAAAGAAATGAACACGGTGAACAATGCTGATTATTCAATCTGAGTCGCACACAGTGGACACGAGGTATCAGCTATAAAGAAACTACACTTACAAACGTTAACATATGAAAGTTTACTCGAGAAATAACTTATACAATGCACTGATTACTATCAACTAGGATGGGATCACAATCTGAACACAAGGGACAACAACAACACTCAAGTGAGCACACTAGCCACAGAAACGTCTTTCTGCACGGCTTGTGGCATCAGCAAGAGATGGCATAACTCGTTGCAAGTAAAGTTCTTCTCAAAGCGTCCCCTGGGAAGGAACGAGTACTTGAACAAGTCGCCATCGCAAGGATAGTAGTCTCAGCACTATCCTGCGTGCACGATATTGTGGCTGGAGTCCAGACAGGAGTGACAGTTTTACTATGCCTGACCGCTCGGCTACGTAATAAGTAATTCACGGATCTATAGGAACTTAATCTGAACTTCACATTTCGCAGCACTTTAACAAATCTCAAATACAAGCTGTGAGAACAAACACATTGCTCAGGGGCTAGGTATTGTCTTTCAGTCGGTAAGGAAATGTTGGTACTGTAGACTGATTCATATTGATTTTGACTGGCATGATACACTAATTGAACGTTCAAAAGTGACTGGGACATCTCAGTGAACTTACTGAAGGACATAAAGACAAGAAAAATGGAGAGAATGACACAAGCTTAAATGGAAGAAAATGCTTAACTATTCTGCATAAGTAATTAAAAATTGACAAGTTACACAGTAAGCAAAGAACTCACACAAGAAAAAAAATATGCAACTTAACAAACACTGAAAATCAAGAGAACTTGTACTTTGCTCAAATCTAATATGCTCAACTTTTACTTTAAATTGAATGAATGGCACAGTGAGTTGTCTTTACTTTCAATGCAACAAGGAAATACACAATAAAATGATAAAATGGACTCAATAAACTTGTGCAAAATTAAAACAAACACACAATTCACTGAAATAAAAAAATAAAATGACACAGACAGAATAAAATACTATGCACAGAACAGAGCATAAGAAACTGCACTGTAATAAACTGTAGCAATATATCAAATAATTGCTAATCAAAAAAGTATTGCACAACACTGCATAAAATTTTCTGCAAGAAAAACTTTAATAGCAACACAATATTTACACAAGAATTATTGCAAAATGAATCAATGTGCAATAATAAAAATTATAACACACAAGAAAAGAAATATATCAAGGAATGAACACTTTAACTCTTAATTGCACTTAAACAACACTTAACAAGCAAAAGAACAATTTACTTTAAAAGGAGAACTTAAAAATTGCACTAAGAGTGAATTTGTTCAATAAAACATGAAAAATAATAGGTGCAAAAAATACATAAAACAGAGGGTTGAACACTTACAGTTATGCAGAACACAACACATCAATATAAACACAGTACTAGAATTTTCTTGCAATGAAACTTGATGTGTGAAAAAAATTTGTAAAAGTGATTTCTTGCTTGGACTTTAAAAATGGCACTATTGTCTGTGGAAATAAGACAAATTAAACACTGGCTAAATGAAAAGAATATGAACACAAGAATGTTCAACACACAGGAAACAAAACAAAAATACACAAATGCTAGGAAGAAAAAAATAACAGACAACACTGAGTTGTGATGCAGAATATGAGGTGAAAAATTACTGAATTAATTCACTGGAATACTGAGAACACAAGGTGATTCTGAAGTTTAAACACAAGTTCTATATTGCTCATATGTTGCACACACAACAAAGGAAACACTAAGTACTTACTTCAAGTGTATAAAAAGATACACAACACAACAGATATAAAATAATAGCACGAAAATTAACACTGAATTAAGGAGATTAAAAGAAATTTATGCAATCAGTGCATGATAAACACTGAGTCTGATCAAGAGTCACTGAATGTCACTAAGAGAAAAAAATCACTGGGAACACAAAAGAAATGTCTCAACACTCACAAATGTCTCTAAAAAAAAAATATTATCGCTGTAACACTTGGAGAATGAGATTGATGGATTGTTTATATCGTCTTGCTGCTGTCCTCTGCACAGATGATCGTAGAATTGCGCTTAAATCGGCGAAGACAACACACAGGAGGCTTTTAACGGTGGCGCGAAACACAATCTAGCTCTTGACCCCCTATGTGGTCCTTAAAATATGGTGCTACAACCCTTAGCAGTGCACCAAAACACTGATGAGGTAGGTGAGTTTGTAATGGCTGACTGTAGTTGGGTTTGTGGGTTAATGGCTGAGCGAGGTGTCTGAGACCGGCAATGGTGAGACACGTGATCGTGAGTGGCTGGGCTTATGGTTGAACGTCGTAAGCCTCACTGAGAACACCCACACTGCCGCGAAGATAATTCTAAGCCGGCTGGCTTAAAATAAACCCACGAAATACTACAACACCACAGGGATGACAAGGAGCACTCAGAATGCTTGGAGCTTGAATCACAAGCGATGAAGACTACTCACGTGGCTTGCTTGAGTACTGGGGTAAGACACCTGGGTTAGTTGCTAGCTGGCTTATCTTAACCCTTCACACAGAATAGCTTGATAACTTCACACGATGAGCACAGCAGGGGTGGAAGCTGGCTTGGCAGGCAAAATAATTGGATGGAGTAGACTAGGCTGGACTGGACTCGGTTGTTCTGACTCCCCCACCACAGACTGGAAACTGGCTTATTTTGCAAACTCGGGTCAACCCCTCAGGAGTGATGCAAAAAAGCAGAAAACACTAATACAAAGAGACTGACCAGTGAATAATGTAGAAGCTGGTAGAGTAGCTGGCTTGAGGTAGCTGGCTGGGTGAATCTCGGTAGTCAGTAGGCCTACTGGTGACACGAAATGGCCGTCTTGCAGGTCGAAATTTTATCTCCAGAAATCGCTGTAATCGTCAGAATTACAGGCCCTCCGCTGGCACCATTTATCGTAAAGGGTTCTTAATGGAGATATCGTAGGTTAAGGTAGACACACTTGTAGGATGGTAGCTATATTGTCAGACTGAGATGAGGAATGGAGCCCAGTGCCTTGCCTGTCTACGCCTGGATGGTCTGCCGCCGAGTGAGAGCGGGACAGAGGGATGAGCCTCCACGTGTGCATCCCGTGACGTCACACAAAGCCACAGGCCTACAAGGGGTCTCGTGTCTAAAGCACATGGATACTACTATGCTATGCTATATCATACAGGGATCAGCAACTATGCTGACAAGAGACTTGTTATTGTTAAAGTCTCATAATTCCAGTATGCCCAATAAATTAATCCAGGGAGCATAGGCTTATGCCCCTGAGAGAATGGAACACTAATTAGTCCATTTTGAGGGTTCAATAAATATGGATGGCCATGGAGTTGGTGCCTATATGCAGTAATGTGCTGGGGCTGACTTGGGATACTGAGAGAGACTTGTTATTGTTAAAGTCTCATAATTCCAGTATGCCCAATAAATTAATCCAGGGAGCATAGGCTTATGCCCCTGAGAGAATGGAACACTAATTAGTCCATTTTGAGGGTTCAATATATATGGATGGCCATGGAGTTGGTGCTTATATGCAGTAATGTGCTGGGGCTGACTTGGGATACTGAGAGAGACTTGTTATTGTTAAAGTCTCATAATTCCAGTATGCCCAATAAATTAATCCGGGGAGCATAGGCTTATGCCCCTGAGAGAATGGAACACTAATTAGTCCTTTTTGAGGGTTCAATAAATATGGATGGCCATGGAGTTGGTGCCTATATGCAGTAATGTGCTGGGGCTGACTTGGGATACTGAGAGAGACTTGTTATTGTTAAAGTCTCATAATTCCAGTATCCCCAAATAAATTAATCCAGGGAGCATAGGCTTATGCCCCTGAGAGAATGGAACACTAATTAGTCCATTTTGAGGGTTCAATAAATATGGATGGCCATGGAGTTGGTGCCTATATGCAGTAATGTGCTGGGGCTGACTTGGGATACTGAGAGAGACTTGTTATTGTTAAAGTCTCATAATTCCAGTATGCCCAATAAATTAATCCAGGGAGCATAGGCTTATGCCCCTGAGAGAATGGAACACTAATTAGTCCATTTTGAGGGTTCAATAAATATGGATGGCCATGGAGTTGGTGCCTATATGCAGTAATGTGCTGGGGCTGACTTGGGATACTGAGAGAGACTTGTTATTGTAAAGTCTCATAATTCCAGTATGCCCAACAAATTAGCCTCGAGAGCATAGACTTAGTGTCGTACCTTACAATAAGAGGGAAATTGTTAATACCAGAAGCATGGAGGCTTGAGTGTGCTTTGGATGTAGCCCTACTAACAGAGAGTAGTCGTCAACAGAGTAAAGTCCGAGGCAGCTACGGTGAAAAGCTCTGTTCCACAAGGCACAGTACTAGCTCCCATCTTGTTCCTCATCCTCATATCCGACATAGACAAGGATGTCAGCCACAGCACCGTGTCTTCCTTTGCAGATGACACCCGAATCTGCATGACAGTGTCTTCCATTGCAGACACTGCAAGGCTCCAGGCGGACATCAACCAAATCTTTCAGTGGGCTGCAGAAAACAATATGAAGTTCAACGATGAGAAATTTCAATTACTCAGATATGGTAAACATGAGGAAATTAAATCTTCATCAGAGTACAAAACAAATTCTGGCCACAAAATAGAGCGAAACACCAACGTCAAAGACCTGGGAGTGATTATGTCGAGATCTCACCTTCAAGGACCATAACATTGTATCAATCGCATCTGCTAGAAAAATGACAGGATGGATAATGAGAACCTTCAAAACTAGGGAGGCCAAGCCCATGATGACACTCTTCAGGTCACTTGTTCTATCTAGGCTGGAATATTGCTGCACTCTAACAGCACCTTTCAAGGCAGGTGAAATTGCCGACCTAGAAGATGTACAGAGAACTTTCACGGCGTGCATAACGGAGATAAAACACCTCAATTACTGGGAGCGCTTGAGGTTTCTAAACCTGTATTCCCTGGAACGCAGGAGGGAGAGATACATGATTATATACACCTGGAAAATCCTAGAGGAACTAGTACCGAACTTGCACACGAAAATCACTCACTACGAAAGCAAAAGACTTGGCAGACGATGCACCATCCCCCAATGAAAGCAGGGGTGTCACTAGCACGTTAAGAGACCATACAATAAGTGTCAGGGGCCCGAGACTGTTCAACTGCCTCCCAGCACACATAAGGGGGATTACCAACAGACCCCTGGCAGTCTTCAAGCTGGCACTGGACAAGCACCTAAAGTCAGTTCCTGATCAGCCGGGCTGTGGCTCGTACGTTGGTTTGCATGCAGCCAGCAGCAACAGCCTGGTTGATCAGGCACTGATTCACCAGGAGGCTTGGTCACAGACCGGGCCGCGGGGGCGTTGACCCCCGAAACTCTCTCCAGGTAAACTCCATGTAAACTACCTGAGGAGTTAACAGGTGGAAAGAATTAATGGGTGATTATGTAAATATCAATGTTGGAGTTCCCAAGCCAGGTGGCCAGTGAAGATGGGAAAATTGTACTCCACATTATGTAAGTCGTCTAGCAACGACCTCCGCCCGGCCGCAGTGTGGAAAATTTTGATTTTCCAAAAGGTTATAGCCGCCTAATAGGTGTTTAATGTGTCGATATGAGTCAAAAATGTATTTGACAATAGGGTAGAACCAAGAGTTCCCTTTGCGCATGCGCGGATGTGCGGGGGTATAGGGGGACTCGGGCCATGGGGGAGGCGGGAGTGTTTTGAATGTGGTGAGGAGGCTGGGAAAGCATGGAACCACGAAATTGGCATTCACGGCGGCCTAAGGATTAATACAGGCCTCATTTCATAATAGGAAGTGTCGTAACTGTTCCTGGTGAAGAGTGAGGGAACGTGATTTATGGGACCACCATAAAAGGGTGGTAAAATTACTGAATAATGGTTTATTGGGGTGTGACTGGTGCACGGCCATGGTGTGTGTCCAGGGGAAATACCCGTGTGTTAATCCTCGCTCATCGGCCTCAGATCTTAATGGAGTGACCTCTAATGTGTATAATAATTATGAGAGGTTAAATCGTCTTGTGAATGGTAATGTAATCAGTGATAATAACATTGAGTTAAGAGAATGCGGGATGTGAAATAGATCGCCCTGCTCCGAGTGAATGTGTGATTCTCGTACAGAGGATAGGGAAGCTTTATGGAAGCACGACTTCTAAACCGGGACAAACCGAGGGGTACCTCGTCCTGCTGGAATGAGAACCGTGTCGGTGTAGGGAGAACATCGAATGAGATGGTGAATGGAGGAAATAAGGAGTATCAATCATCCACAGTTAAGTAACCCTTCTAGTTATGGCAGACTGATACTGGCCAGTTAGGTATGTTGTAATTGGATAGGTTATGAGTGATCCAGCTACATCAAGTGACCACCAGAGAATATCTGGTAAGTGGAGAGATTATGTACAAGTGGTTTTCCTTGATGGATATCCATGTGTAACCTACCCCCCCCCCTTCATTCAGTTGCACTAATATAATCTATACAGTCCACAATTAATTAGTAGCACCGTACTTGTGGGTTCTATCCAATCCATACTGGTCTCGGATAGATATGGATAAGATTGTGAGGTCGAAGGGGCCACCTGTAGTGACCAGAGGTGGTTAAGTTTTCTCACATGTCTACACGGGGTGACTATGGTAAACAATATGGTTGTCTCCCAATTAGATTACTTGTATGTATATAATGTTGAGGTACATACAGATAAGCACTCTATAAAATTTTCCACAATGCCCTTCTCACACTATACCACTCACTTATTTATCCATACCTCACCTATGCTATTTGTGCTTGGGGATCAACTGCAGCAACACACCTAAAGCCAATAATAACCCAACAAAAAGCTGCAGTAAGAATAGTCACTAAATCCGATCCCTGGCAACACACCCCCCCACTCTTCATAGATCTAAACTTACTCCCAGTTCAGTACATCCACATTTACTACTTTGCAATCTACATCTACAGGGCCTTAAACTCTAATATCAACCTTGACCTAAAACGCTTTCTTGATAGTTGTGACAGAACCCACAGGCATAACACCAGACACAAACATCTCTTCGACATTCCCCGTGTCCGACTAAACCTTTACAAAAATTCAATGTATGTCAAAGGCCCTAAAATCTGGAATACCCTACCTGAGAACTCTAGAACTGCAGACACATTCATCACCTTCAAAACTACCATTAGAAAACATCTTATCTCCCTGATACACCCCATCAACTAACTACACGAATACCACCTGGTGGTTCACACTTACACTCACTCACTCATTTGACCATAAACAGAAATATTAATCTCAGTCTTAAATAATGAATCCTGTGATACTCCAATACTGAAACTATGCACTGTGCCAAAACAAAAGCATTCACATTGCTAAACTCACAAACTAGTATTTAGTCACTTAGCCATAATACCAACTTACCTCATAATTTGTAATATTTTACAATTAAGAATAAAACTAAGTATGCCGAAATGCCTAGCCATGCTAAGCGTTCTAGTGGTACACTCTGTAATCACAATTTTCCCACATGTAAACCAAACAATAACCAAATTTCTGTAAAACTCAGCATTGTAATCCTTATAGAGAATAAACTTTGAATTTGAATTTGAATTTGAATTTGTAAAAGTCAGGCTTTGAATAAATTAAAAGGTGTTAAACCAGGCAGTTAATCAATCTATTCCAAAAAAATAATATGTCTTTGCCAAAATTCCCAGAATTATGTTTACTTGTATTTAATCCTGGAGAAAATTGGGAGGAGTTTTGGTCAATTTTTAAAGCAGCTGTGCTTGACAGGAGTGACCTAGCCAGTGTAACTAAATTATTTTGCCTCAAAGGACAGATAGAGGAGATGCCTCACATACTCATAAAAAGCCTTTCCCAATGTAGATGGCTCTTACAAGGAAGCAGTTGACTTGTTGAAGGTCACTTATGGTAATATAGAGCAAAGTAGGTTGGATCTAGTGACTATAATTGCCTCTGCCCAAAATGCCTAGCCATGCTAGGTGTTTTTAGTGGTACACTCTGTAATCATTATTTTACTACATGTAAACCACACAATAACCAAATTCTGTAAACTCAGCATTGTAATCCTTATGGAGAATAAACTTTGAATGTGAATTTGAATTTAAAAACTCCAGATCACACTTACAAAGGTTTACAGCAGTTTAGAGTTAAACTGGAGAGCGCTCTCAAAACTTTAAGTAATAAATAAAATCTGAAGGAATCAGACACATGAATGGCTCTCGAAAATATCACAAAGGTTATTTTGGTCTGGAGGAAATAAGACTAGGTCTGCAAGAATTAATTGTTCAGTTGCAGACCAGCCAACCAACTCATTTAAAGATACAACACACAAAATAACTCTGAGGTATCTGTCAAGTTTCACAAAGGGAAAAATTATCCCAATGTTAATAATCAAAATTCATTTCCTAAAAAGAGTTGCATAGGTACATATCAAGTAGCAGGAATCAGAAATAATGATTCTCCAAAAGGTAAGAAGAATAAGTACCCTCCCAAGAGTAGCCCAGTTAATAAGAAACCAGTCAAAGAAAAGAGAGATTGTCTCTTCTGTAAGGGTACTCATTTTTCTAAGAATTGCAATGCATACAATTCATTGAATGATAAAGTTGAAAGATTGGAAGAACTTGACAGATGTATCAGATGTCTAGGTAATCACAATGTAAAGGATTGTCATGCCAAATTAAAGAACTGTTATCAATGTCACAAAGGAAGACACCACATAGTCATGTGTAAGGGCCTATATGATAATGTTGATAATAACGATAATGTTGACAATCCTGACACAACAGTGGCTTGTGAAGGCTTACTCAGCCCTATAACAACTTCAGTCAGTATTATCAATGCTGGCTCCTCCTCAGGAAAATTAATGAATAGAAAAAGAAATAATTCACAAAGATAAACACTTTATTATTTAGTAATGCAAAGATAAAACATTGAAACATGAATGTGTATCCTACTTTAAAGAAAAATGAAAACTGAAATGGAAAAATGACATTTGAATTCAGTGCTAATATGCACAGTTATACTGGGGGTGTCCCGGTTGAGTTTGACACAGTATTGTAGAAATTGTAGCCGTTGCTGATGATGTGGGGGGGGGTCACAGGTGTTGGTGACAACCCATCGACTAGTTCTCCACAGGCAAGACGTGTCATTTGCTGCCTGACCACGGTCGAGTGCGGTTGTGCTCTGCACTCCTCTGCTGTTTGTAGGCGAGCTCCCTTGTCAGTTACCTGGCTGCAGTGGTGTGAAGTGGTGCTGTCACACCTCGGCTAACCAAAGTGCACTGTGATTGTCAAGATGGCGGTTAGTCTGAGACGCCGGATAAATACTGTAGGCATTGAGCTACTTAAAGGAACGATAATGCCCAGTTCTGCGCAAGTCTTATTGCCAAAGATCATCCGGGAGACATATGGCGTACAAGACAGTGACTTGTGTGGTGTAGCATTGAACGGAGGACAACGAATTTTCGTCAAACTGCTATCAGCAACGGTTTATGAATCGTTAGTCACCAGGTTTCAGGACTTGAGTCTTAACGTCACACCAGCTGTCAGTGTAAGAATGGTAGATGTTTCACTGCATTATACGTGGATCAAGTTACGCAACGTTCCCTTTGAGGCGGACGAGGCGGATATAAGGAAAGTTTTTGAGACGTATGGGACGGTGCATTATGCTCAACATGGTACGTGGGCGGCAGGTGCCTACGCTGGTTTTCCAGAGGGTTCTTTCAACCTCAAAATGACTTTGAGGCACCCAATACCGTCCTACGTGTATCTCCAAGATTTCAGGATGCAGGTCATGGTAATGTACCCAGGACAACGACGTACATGCCGCCTATGTGGTGAGTATGATCACATAGCGGCGACCTGTGAAAAGCGAAGACGTGTGCCTGGACCTGTGGTGGACGTCGCAGCCCCTGCTTCAAAGGTGGCAGGTGTGAATCAAACATCAGATGGAGGGCGTGGTGTTTTGTGGAGCGAGATAGTGGATCGGGCACACAGGACTGGCGGTGAGTTGGAGTCCCTTCCCCGGCTGCCTGATCAGGTATCGTCTCCTGTGGATAAGGAGGAGCAGCAATTACAGGAGAAGGTTCTTGAGATTGAGGAGGAATTGGTGGAGGTGTTGAAGACTTTGTCTCCGCCAGAGAGGGACGTTACATCTGAGCGTGGTGTCATCGGAGAGTCGTCGCTTCCAGAAAGTCGGAGACATGAGAGTTTGGGACGTGATGGTGGTTTGGAGTCGTCCGTTGAATCTTTAAACCATTCTCAGGTAGAGGTTGAGGTTCATCGAGAGGCAACATCTGACCAAGAAATGTGTAACATGACGGTCACGAGAAAGAGGGCGGCTACGTCAGATTCCGATGACGTCCTTACGCCTGCACAACGGCCTGGGAAACAGACTGAGGTGAAGTGTGAAGGCAGTGGTGTAGGTGGTGGTAGCCATGATAGGAGGCACCGGAAGAAGGGGGGAGGGAAAGAGAGCACTCTGAAGGTGTCAAACTTAAATTCAAGCTCTGGAGTTGTAAAGAGTGATGAGAGGAAGCAGGGGTGGAAACTTTAATAGGCCTTATGTGTATGTCTGTAAATGTTAATGGGTTATTTAGCGGTATGAAGAGAAATTGGTTTCTTAATTTCCTGAATAAATCTTGTGTTTCTGCAGGAGCACAATTTTAAAGAGGGTAGGGTGTTGGAGGTGGCAGGATTTCGAGTAGTTACCCTGCCATCTCACCATCTAAAAGGTGGTGTGGGAATTTTAATAAGGGAGAGGAGCCCGTTTGTTTTGCAGAGAAGCGAGGGAGGAGGGGGAGGGAGGGTGTTGTGTGTGGATGGGTAAGCGTGTGTCTTTTGTGAGTGTGTATGCACCGGCAGAAAATAACATAAAGGTAAAGAATGATTTTGTGTGTGAGGATCTTGTGTTTTTCTTAAGTGCACTGCCAGAGGTGGCAATAGTTGGTGGGGATTGGAATAGTGTAATCAGGGTGGCTGATGTGGACCCAAAAGGGGCTGGATATATGTCTGTGGCTCTTAGGGATTTATTAAGGGATGTTAGGTTACGTGATGCCTTCGGGGGGGCGGTGTGGGAGACTGAATATACGTTTGTTAGGAGTGGATATGCTGCAAGACTAGATAGAGTGTACCTTTCTCAGGGAGTTGATGTGAAATCTATCAGTACTGTGGAGGCTACAATATCAGATCATAGGGCAGTGGTGGTGGAGGTGGGGTGGGGGACGCTCGCGGACATATATAGAAGTTATTGGAAATTAAATATACGTGTGTTAGGTGATGAGGAGGGGTTGGAGGGGTTTTCAGTCCTATGGAGGGAGCTTAGTGTGGAAGAACAGGGAGTGGAGGACATTGTGACATGGTGGGATTGTGTTGCAAAAGAAAGGATTAGAAAGTTTTATGTGAGAGAAGGAAAACGTATTAATAATTTAAAATATGGACTGGCTAACTATTTAGAGGATAGGTTAAGAGGTTGCTATGGGCAGGGGGTGGGGGGAATAATTTTCCTATGGATGAAATAGCTGAAATAAAGGGGAGGTTGAGGGTGTTGCAAAATGAAAGGTTTCAAGCTGTAAGGGTGCAGGCAGGGGTGGAAGAAGTGCTTTCGTGAGACAAGCCATCAGCGTGTGTTTTGCGGCATCAAAAGCAAAGGCAGGCGGTGACAGCTGTTCCATGTTTAGAGGTAACGGAGATGGTTGGGAATTATAGAGCAGGGCAGGAGATACGAACCACGAAGGGGATGTGTGCGTATGCGGAGGCTTGGTACGAGAAGTACTGGAACAGTGGGGAGGTGGGTGACATGCGTTGGACAAGGTGTGTACGTATGTGACGTGTAATTTAGGAAATAGTGATAGAAAGGCTTTAGGTGGGACTATTATGGCAGAGGAAATAGAGAATGCATTAAGGGAATGAGGAAGGGGAAAGCGCGGGTATTGACGGTCTCCCAGTAGCATTTTATTTACAACATTGGACGTTAATAAGGGGATTTATAGTTAGGTTATTTAATCGTATGAAGGAGAAGGGTAAGTTGGGGAGAAGCAGGTAACAGCAGTTGTAGTGTTGGTCCCGAAGGTCAAGGGGCAGCCCACCCTTCGGGAGTACCGAGCCATATCACTGATGTGTGCAGACTATAAGGTGTTCGCAAAAATTTTAGGTTATAGGTTCAAAGGTGTTGTGGGAAGGGTCGTGTCAAATCTCAGTTTGGTTGCCGGAAGGTCGATGATTGAAGGACATGGGATACTGAGAAATTTTGTGGAAGCTAAGGGTGGGGGTGAAGGGGCGGCTTTGTTGGCTCTAGATTGGCAGGGAGCATATGATAGAGTAGAAAGGGGAGCATTGCAGGTTATACTTAGGAGACAGGGTTTTGGGGAGGAAATAGTCGAGTGGGTAAATACGTTATACAAGGGGGCGAAAATGAGGATACAGATTAATGGGTGTATGGGGAGGGATATTGCAATGGGTAGAGGCCTTAGACAGGGATGCCTCATGTCACAAATATTGTTTGTATGTTTCCAGGACCCCTTTTATAGAATGGTTGACCACAGCTTATGTACGCCAGGTGAGGGAAGTGTGGGGGGGGTGGGAGGGCCTGGCCGGGTTTAATTGGATATGTTGACGACACCACTGTTCTC
Organism: Cherax quadricarinatus; assembly: GCF_026875155.1. Lineage (NCBI taxonomy): Eukaryota > Metazoa > Arthropoda > Malacostraca > Decapoda > Parastacidae > Cherax > Cherax quadricarinatus. The sequence continues at coordinate 27,291,691 of NC_069481.1, read as the reverse complement.
ATTCGTGAAGGGATGTCAATGGGAGTGTTGGACGAGGTTGTGCAATTATTTGGAAGTGCCACGGGTATGCAGGTAAATAGTGCGAAGTCAAGGTGCATGGGGTTGGGTTCTTGGGTGGGGGGTGTGGGGGGGAGATGTAATGTTGTTAAAGAATGGGCAATGTCTTTAAAGATTTGTGGTATTATTTATAAGGATGACATGGTTGCAGCGCGGGTGGAAAACTCGGATAGGTTATTGGAAAGGATCGAGGGGCGTCTAGGTGTTCTGAGACCCCAGCACCTAACTCTTATACAGCGAGTGATAGTCGTAAACATTTTATTGTATAGTAAGATTTGGCATGTTGCAGCTGTGTTCCCAATTACAGGGACAGCGATTGCGGGAATTCTAAGACGGGTGTACAAATTTTTGTGGGGTTCACGTTGTGATTGGTTACGGAGGGAAGTTGTAATGTTACCTGTAAGTCAGGGTGGGTTGGGGTTGATGGATTTGAGACGGAGGGCTAAATGTGTGTTTATTAAATGGGAAGTGTTGTGTGAGGGTGTGAACGTGGGGCAGTTGGGAAGGATACACGACAGGCTGGGTGTGTGGTATCGAGGAATGGAGTTGAGAGAATGCGAAATCGTTTTGAGGGCTGTGATGTTTGTTAGGGAACTGAGAAAAGGTTCGTATATGGTTTTGTGTAGGTTACTTGTAGGTAGGTGCGTTATCCCAGTTGAGGGTTTGTTCCCCATGTATGCGTGGAAGAGTATTTGGTTTAGATTTAGTAAAATGAAGTTAAACCCTCGGGCGCGTGAGGTGATGTTTCGTTTCCTGCATGGGATCCTTCCGTCTGGTGAGATACTACGAAACAGACAGGTTGTAGAGGGTGGGGGGTGTGGTATCTGTGGAGGGGATGAGACTGCGTTCCATGTAGTTTACTTCTGTGAAGGGCATAGAGGAGGTTAGGTGCTGGTTAAGTAGGTTGGTACAGAGGGTGGGGGTCGTGGGGTGTCGGTTCTGCGTGCTTTAAGTCTAGATATGGGTGGGTTAGACGAGGGTGTCATAAGAGCTTTAGATTATATCATGGTAGATTACATATATATGTCGTGGGTGATGAGGGGGAGAGGGGATAGTGAGGAGAGAAGGAAAGTTCTTGCGGTAACGTTCTATCGTACGATGTGTCGTAACAGAGATTTGTATGGGAGGAGGTGGGATCAGGTTTTCTCAGAGGGGTATAGAATGCTAACGTTAGGGATTCTCGTAAATCTGTGATTGATAATTAGTGAGTGAAGGGGTTTTCGTAGGTTGGAGGGAGTCAGGGGGTAACAGCGGGCTCGCCTCCCTGGGGGGGGGGGGGGGTCGTGAGAGTGTTGTGAATGTGGGTTTGGAAAGGTTTTCTGGTTTTCATTGAGACTTTACGGCATCCAAGTGTGGATGTAGAGCTCAAGGTCTCGTTATGTTAGTTATGACACTTTTCAGAATGTAGGTATAATATAGTAGGTTTTTTGTATGTATAATTTTGATGTGTGTCAGTCTTGTATGACACGATTCTTGAGGAATTAGTTCTTTGCGACAGGAAGTGTGTTTTAGTTTGTCTTTATGTTATGTGCTGAAGTTTTGCATGATGAGATATACTTAGATACTGTTTTGCTTTGTGCATACAGTGCATCTGATTAATGTGATGTTGTGAAACTTTTTGTGTGTACGTGTGTGTGTGTGTGTGTGTGTGTGGGTGTGTGTAAATATATATCCCTTTCTAATGTATTGAGCCTTTGTCATGGGTCAGACGTTATGTAATACTTTATATATGTATGATTCGATTCTTTTTAAAGTTTATAATTATGGTCTGTACCCTGATACCGGTTTGGTATCAATGCTAAGTTCTTGATGTTAAGTTTTAGTCTGTATGGTATACAGACATATCTAGACAGTTTGTTTTTTTGTATGTTGGTATATGTAAAGCTGTATTGTTAGGGATACGTATGTAGATGTTCTAGTAAGATTATGATGTTATGTTTTGGTTTCTTGATTAATGAGAAGGATGGGATTTAACTGATATAACTTCTTTGTATATTTTATGTTCGAGTTTTTGTCCGATGTCATGTTATATGTACAATTTATATATATGCAAGGTTTTGCATCAATGAATGTGTATATAGGTCAATTCATGACCCTGTGACAGTATTTTTTTTTTTTTTTTTTTTTTTTTTTTTTTTTTTTTAGCTATGTTCTTGCCGTAAGTGATTATTGTATGTTTTTGCAGCAATATCTTGCGAGGATATAGGTGAAATCTGTTTGTCGTTTATATTGATTGAGATCCATACTGTTTCTTTATTTTTATGTTAAACTGTATTGGTTTTAAATGAAATATAGGAGCGCAGGTTCTTTACCACTGCCAAGCTACTTCTATTGTAAGGAAAAAATGTCCAACCTAGCCGCATAACCCCTTCTTACAAAAGTGTGCTCTACCTCCCACACATTGCCTGCATCGCTCGGGCCTTGTAGACCCCCTTGCCTGACGCTCCTCAGTAACCTGACAGCAGTGGTACGAGGAGGTGTTGTGCATTCGCTGCCTGGATGAGGTAGAGTGCGGTCGTGCTTTGCACCCCTCTACTGTTTTCCCAGACGAGCTACTCAGTCAACAACATGGTGCCAGGTGTGCACAGGAGAGTGAATACTGTGGGCATTGAACTCATTAGTGGGGCTTTAACGCCTACGTCAGTCAATGTGTTATTGCCCAAAATTATAAGAGAGACATACGGCATCAGAGACAAGGATTTATATGGAGTGGCACTGAACGGAGTATATAGAATTTTTGTGAAAGTGCTAACTGCTCAAGTATACGAGGCTTTGGTTGATCATTACCAAGATGTACTAAGCAACACAGACCCCAACTTATGCTTAGAACAGATTAACTCGGTGGCACTCGATGTATGCACAAGGCTTATTCCTCTAAGAAAAAGGAGGAGTAGATGTAAAATAGAAAGAGACAGGCGCTAAAGAAGTCAATATATCTGAAATGCATAGGGAGACACTGGTCAGAGAAATACCAAGCATCGAACTTAAGCTAAAAGAATCCTTTAGGAGTCAGGAATCGCGCGATGAACTAAAAGCCATAAATGAAATCGAAAGAAACCCAAATTATTTCTTCTCCTATTCCAAATCAAAATCGAGAACAACGTCCAGTATTGGGCCCCTACTTAAACAAGATGGGTCCTACACAGATGACAGCAAGGAAATGAGTGAACTACTCAAGTCCCAATATGACTCAGTTTTTAGCAAGCCGCTAACCAGACTGAGAGTCGAAGATGAAAATGAATTTTTTATGAGAGAGCCACAAAATTTGATTAACACAAGCCTATCTGATGTTATCCTGACGCCAAATGACTTCGAACAGGCGATAAATGACATACCCATGCACTCTGCCCCAGGGGCAGACTCATGGAACTCTGTGTTCATCAAGAACTGCAAGAAGCCCCTATCACGAGCCTTTTCCATCCTATGGAGAGGGAGCATGGACACGGGGGTCGTCCCACAGTTTCTAAAAACAACAGACATAGCCCCACTCCACAAAGGGGGCAGTAAAGCAACAGCAAAGAACTACAGACCGATAGCACTAACATCCCATATCATAAAAATCTTTGAAAGGGTCTTAAGAAGCAAGATCACCACCCATCAGTTACACAACCCAGGGCAACATGGGTTTAGAACAGGTCGCTCCTGTCTGTCTCACCTATTGGATCACTACGACAAGGTCCTAAATGCACTAGAAGACAAAAAGAATGCAGATGTAATATATACAGACTTTGCAAAAGCCTTCGACAAGTGTGACCATGGCGTAATAGCGCACAAAATGCGTGCTAAAGGAATAACAGGAAAAGTCGGTCGATGGATCTATAATTTCCTCACTAACAGAACACAGAGAGTAGTCGTCAACAGAGTAAAGTCCGAGGCAGCTACGGTGAAAAGCTCTGTTCCACAAGGCACAGTACTAGCTCCCATCTTGTTCCTCATCCTCATATCCGACATAGACAAGGATGTCAGCCACAGCACCATGTCTTCCTTTGCAGATGACACCCGAATCTGCATGACAGTGTCTTCCATTGCAGACACTGCAAGGCTCCAGGCGGACATCAACCAAATCTTTCAGTGGGCTGCAGAAAACAATATGAAGTTCAACGATGAGAAATTTCAATTGCTCAGATATGGTAAACATGAGGAAATTAAATCTTCATCAGAGTACAAAACAAATTCTGGCCACAAAATAGAGCGAAACACCAACGTCAAAGACTTGGGAGTGATTATGTCAGAGGATCTCACCTTCAAGGACCATAACATTGTATCAATCGCATCTGCTAGAAAAATGACGGGAAATGGATAATGAGAACCTTCAAAACTAGGGAGGCCAAGCCCATGATGACACTCTTCAGGTCACTTGTTCTATCTAGGCTGGAATATTGCTGCACACTAACAGCACCTTTCAAGGCAGGTGAAATTGCCGACCTAGAAAATGTACAGAGAACTTTCACGGCGCGCATAACGGAGATAAAACACCTCAATTACTGGGAGCGCTTGAGGTTCCTAAACCTGTATTCCCTGGAACGCAGGAGGGAGAGATACATGATTATATACACCTGGAAAATCCTAGAGGGACTAGTACCGAACTTGCACACGAAAATCACTCACTACGAAAGCAAAAGACTCGGCAGACGATGTACCATCCCCCCAATGAAAAGCAGGGGTGTCACTAGCACGTTGAGACCATACAATAAGTGTCAGGGGCCCGAGACTGTTCAACTGCCTCCCAGCACACATAAGGGGGATTACCAACAGACCCCTGGCAGTCTTCAAGCTGGCACTGGACAAGCACCTAAAGTCAGTTCCTGATCAGCCGGGCTGTGGCTCGTACGTTGGTTTGCGTGCAGCCAGTAGCAACAGCCTGGTTTATCAGGCTCTGATCCACCAGGAGGCCTGGTCACAGACCGGGCCGCGGGGGCGTTGACCCCCGGAACTCTCTCCAGGTAAACTCCAGGTATGCCAGCATTAACGTAACACCAGCAGTGAGGGTCAAGTTGATGGATGTATCACGACATTATTCATGGGTTAAGCTCTGCAACGTGCCTTTTGAGGCTGATGAGGTAGATATTCGAAATGTATTCGAACGTTATGGAACTGTACATCTGGCCCAACCTGGCAAATGGGTAAAAGGAGCTTACACAGGATTTCCTGAGGTCTTCTAATCTCAAGAAGACGCTAAGGCATCCTATACCTTCGAATGTATATCTCGAGGAGTTTAGAACCCAGGTAATGGTAGCGTATGCGGGGCAGAGACGTACGTGCCGACTGTGTGGCGAATATGACCATATGGCGGCAGACTGTGGCAAGCGGAGTATGGCTCCTGGGCCGGCAAGGGGCGGAGCACCTGCGCATGAGCACCCGATGCCTAAGGAAGAATGGGGGCAAGGAGGAGGGCGTGGTCGCATGTGGAGTGAAGAGGTGGTGGCTCCTCCTTGGAATCGGAAGGAGAAGTGGTGATCCATGAATCACCTGGCCCATCAACAGTACAGTTGTCAAGTGAGGAGGTGCAGGAGGGCGCAGCAGTGAAGGCTATTGAGGAGGAGTTGGAGACGGTGATACAGGCTATGTTACAGTCTACAGAGGTGGAGAGTTACAGTGAACAAGAACCTGGGATCAGGGCAGAAGGTGTGTGCGGGGAAGGGGAGGATCAGGTGGCACCTATGGTGGACAGTGCGAGTGCCATGGAAGGACATGGAGGCGGATTAAGGGTGGTAGAGGTGGAAGTCCATTGTGCTGGTTCCCAGAACTCAGATATGGAAACTGAGGGAGCTACAAGGAAAAGGGCAGCAGCGTCAGATTCGGACGATGTTCTGACGCCGGCGCAAAGGCCGGGGAAAAAGACATGGGGTTATGGTACCAGAGTGACTCTGTGAGAGGGCCACAACAGAAGGGGGGGGGTTGGGAAGGAGGGTGGAGTATGTGGCAAAGGCATAGTCCAGGGGAACGGTCTGAAAGGGGAAGAATCTTGACATGAGGCGGGGAAGGAAACCATAAACTGGCCTCAGGTGTGTAACAATAAATGTTAATGGTCTGTGTGATGGTGTTAAACGTGAGTGCTTCAGGATGTTTTTGAATAGGTACAAGGTTGACGTAGCTTTTGTGCAGGAGCACAATTTTAAGCTTGGTGGTGAATTAGTGGTGCCTTGGTATCAGGCTTATGTGTTGCCGTCTGAGCGTTTAAAAGGAGGAGTGGGTGTGTTGTTCAGGGAGGTGACCCCGTTTGCATTGCATAGGAAAGAGGGGGGGGAGGGGGAGAGTATTACGTGTGGAAGGATGGTGGATGGGAGAGAGAGTGGCGTTTGTGTGTGTGTATGCCCCAGCAGAAAGTGACGTGAAAGTGAAGATGGATTTTGTGTGGGGGAGCTCGTGTACTACCTATGCACGTTGCCGTCTGTGGCGATTGTGGGGGGATTGGAATTGTGTAATTAAGAGGACAGACATGGAACCCAGAGGAGCGGGATATTTTTCCTCAGTCTTGGGGGGCCTACTTAGAGATCTTCAGTTACGTGATGCTTTCGGGGGAGGTCTGTTTGAGGTGGAACATACGTTTAAAAAGAAGGGGGTATGTGGCTCGTTTGGACAGGTTATATTTATCTCAGAGGGTTTTGGTAGAGTCTTTTAAAACTATTGAGATGGTGTCTTCTGATCAAAGAGCAGTATTAGTGAAGGTGGGATGGGATGCTTTGGCTCGTAGGCAGGGAAGTTATTGGAAACTGAACACGATGGTTTTGGGGGATAGCGAGGGAGTGGAAGCGTTTGCAGTATTTTGGGAACAGCTCTGTGCAGACAGAAGGACTGAGGAAGATGTGGTAGGATGGTGGGATAGTGTGGGTAAGTTAAGAATACGTCAATTTTATGTGAGGGAGTGCAAACGCATTAATCAATTGCGGTATGGTTTGTCAAATATTTAGAATCTAGATTACGGGATTGTTACGACGGGGGGGCGGTGGCCGGGGTGTACCCGGTGAAGGATATACACATGTTGAAGGACAGGATACAGGATTTGCAAGAAGAACGTTTTGCAGTGGTACGGGTACAGGTGGGGTTGGGCGAAGTACTCTGGGGTGACAAGCCATCAGCTTGTGTGCTGCGAGGACAGAAGGTACGACAGCGAACGACTACAATACCGGTTTGCAAGTCATATCTTCTGTGGGGGGTTTTTAGAGAGGGTCAGGTATTAAGGGACACCAAAGGGATGAGTGCATATGCAGATAGATGGTTTTGAGGAATATGGGAAAAGTTAGTGGGTGGATTGCGAGGTCTTGGGAAGGTATGTGAGTATGTGCCATGCAAACTGGGGAGGAGTGATCGGGAGGCACTGGTTGGGTCATTGAGGAGGGGAAATATGGAGAGCCCTTATGGACATGAGGAAGGGTAAGGCACCCAGGATCGATGGTTTACCAAGCGAATTTTATGTACAGCACTGGTGTCTGCTTAGGGGTTTCCTAGTAAGGTTAATGAATGTCATGAAAGACGGAGGTAAGATGGGAGAATCTCAGGCAACGGCGGTGGTGGTGTTGGTCCCAAAGGATAAACAGCAGAGTACCCTTCGGGATTACCGAGCCATTTCGTTGCTTTGTGCTGATTATAAATTATTTGCAAAAATTCTTGGGAATCGGCTTAAATGTGTTGTGGGGAGGGTCGTGTTTGAGTCTCAGTTTGGGTTACCTGGTAGGTCAATGGGCGAGGGCCACGGGATTATCAAGGGGTTCCTGGAGGACATGGAAAGGGGAAGAGGGGCGTTGGTGGCGTTGGATTGGCAAGGGGCTTATGATAGGGTGGAAAGAAAGGCTTTGAGGGATATTCTCCTACGACAGGGGTTTGGCGAAGAAGTAGTGGGGTGGGTGGATATGTTGTACTCAAACGCGAAGGTAAGGGTGCAAATCAATGGGTGTGTGGGGGGGGGAGTCAACATGGAGCGGGGTCTTCAGCAGGGATGTCCATTATCACAACTATTGTTGAGAAATGGCATTACCAGTTAAGTTTAAAGAGTTTGTACGTAACTTAGAAAGACAGCTCATCGCCTGCACAGCCGCCCCTGCAGACGAGGTCTTGAGAAGCTGTTGAAGTCATCTCTCAATGGGCTGTAAAGAGTTATAATTTGTAAGATTATAAATTACCCCTAGGGCGTGTTATGTCAGCATATTTCATTCACTGATTGCTGACAAATTACGTACTTGTTTGGACTCAAAAGTCCGCACCTTACTGCCGACTATAGGTTGATTACAAACTCTTTGCGACTCAAGAACTTCGCAGTCCCCTGTACTACAAGAAATTCGTAACCTACCTTGCTCTTGTAGCATGAGCTATGGTGTTCTTCACACCTTCGACAGATATCGGTGACTTGATAGAAGCTGAAGTGTCCTTGGATGTCCACGTCTTCCATAGTCTAGGAATACGCACACTGGTACACTATGTTCCACAAGATTTGTCTTTATTGTTCACAATCTTATCACTAAAGAAGCTGATCACACTTCTCTTAAGTGTTTATTGTGTTTTATGAGACACTTTGTTCACACTAAAGCACAGATCGTTCTTTGTTGGTTATCCTGGCATCAGTGTCACTCTCAGTAGAGTCAAAAGTAATCTGAAGACGCCACAGCGCCCCATGCCGTCACTGCCCCTTGCACAAAAGAAAAGTTGACATAGTATTTTTGCTTCCTTGCCACTTCCTTGATGAGGCAAAGCAGAATGTTTGATTCTTGCTGTCTTAAGCATAGACAACAATGTCCACTATCTTTACTATGGTAATAAAGTGGGGAGCAGGATTTTCCTTAATTGTCCTGCTAAAGTAAGAGATGAACTGTCTTTTATTAAGCTACACTTTGCAACACAGGACTGCAAGGAGCAGCGGTCACTTGACCACGTCACATACTCGTACGGCATCTGTGATCAATTACTCACTGTAGCAGTAAACAAGATGCTTGCCCCTTCTGAGAGGGCTGGGCCCCTCAGGGCTGAAAGGGGCTGAAGGGGGCTGATAAACCCTCCTGGAGAAAATTTCTCCACACTGGGGGGCGGCAGAAGTTCGCTGCAGGTGAACTATTCATCACTTAACATTAATTTGATTTTCTCACTCGCCACCAATGCTGCTTGTCTTTTCTGAACAGCTTTAGTCTGTGTGGTTTCTGGAGAATCACTAATTTTGTTTTCAACGCTGTGTAATTCTAACGGTACTAGTTTATTTATTGTCTGCTTATTCACTACACCTTTGCTTAAAACATCAACTGTCCTGATGATTCCATTTGCATCAGGATATATGGTCACAATTTTTCAAGTGGCATTGGGACCTTGGACACTCATTGTTGATAATCACTATGTCACCAGGTCTTAAGGACTTATGATTTTCAGGAACACCAGCTCCATAGAAGTGTTCTCTCAATGAGGTGAGATAGTCTTTCTCACCAAATTTTCTCCCTAACGTTCAATCGCTTTATTAAGGTGTTTGAATTTACGTCTGAGTTGCTCAGGTTCGAAATAAGTAAGATCCTCTATGATTTCTTTATCATTCATGGGAGGAACAGGTTTGAGCCTTCTGCCATGGAGTAAATGAGATGGACTTAACACTTCTAAATTGTCCAGATCATCGGTAACATAAGTTAGAGGTCTGCTGTTGACTCTAATTTCTATTTCAGTCACAACTGTACGGAATTCTTCTTAGTTGATTCTTTGACGATGAAGAGTCTTCCTTAAACAACATTTTACAATGCCGATCATTCTTTCATAAAATCCGCCGTGCCATGGAGATTTAGGAGGAATGTATCTCCAACGACAACTGCATTGATTCAGCATCTGTTGTACTTCTGGTTGATCAAAGATCTTGCTTATATAAGCAGCACCAGCAACAAAGTTCGTTGCATTATCTGAAATCATCAGTCTGGGACATGCCCTTCTGGCTGCAAACCTGAATAATTTGATAAAGGTTTCAGCAGACATGTCAGTGGCTACTTCTAGATGTGCTGCTCTAGTTGTAGCACAAGTGAACAAACAGATGTACACCTTGATAGGAACTTTGTCAACTGTGTTATTGCTGTTCTTACTGCTGAACAGCAGTTTAGTGCCGATGAAGGTAGCGTAGGTAGCAATGATATGGCCGTGGACTAGTTTGGCTTTAATTGGGTAGGATTGAGTACACAACGGGCAGTGTGAGGGAGTGACCGCAAGCCAGTCCGTGGAGGAGGAGCACTGTGTTCTATCAAGTCGGTCGGCCTAGGAGTGAGGGCGGATGGGCTGAGCCTCCCACTGACCTGGGTGAGCCTACAGAGGGCAGCACCTAAATGCCGCGAAATATGAACTAGTCAGAGCAGATGGCTAGTTGTTTTTTAGTTTAATATGTTTATTATGCACCCCATACCCATCCTGTGGGCGGTAGTCAAAAGATTACAGAGGTACATAATTGGTCCAGGGACTGGACTCCAAAGTTTTGATAGCTGAGCAAGTTACAGAGGTAATGAACTCACAATTTACAAAGGTAATGAACTCACAATTTACAAAGGTAATGAACTCACAATTACAAAGGTAATGAACTCACAATTTACAAAGGTAATGAACTCCAGGTAAGTCTGGTCACAATCATGACAAGTTACAAAGGTATTTACAGATTACAGAGGTACGTAATGGGTCCAGGGACTGGGCCCCCAAAGTTTTGATAGCTGAACTAGGTACAAAGGTAATGAGCTCACAAGTTACAAAGGTAATGATTCTGTAGAATGGTTACTTACGTTTATACTTTGGCTACAATCATGAACAAATTATAGAGTAATGAGCAATTCACACTTCCACACCCGGTCACAACTGTAATGAGTTTATTGGTGCAAATATTGATTGTTGAGTCACACACCACACACACACACACACACACACACACACACACACACACACACACACACACACACACACACACACACACACACACACACACACACACACACACAGGACCAGGCAGGACTTCAAAGAGACCTGGACAGACTGGACACCTGGTCCATCAAATGGCTTCTCGAATTTAATCCTGCCAAATGCAAAGTCATGAAGATGGGGGAGGGGCACAGAAGACCACAGACAGAGTATAGGCTAGGTGGCCAAAGACTGCAAACCTCACTCAAGGAGAAAGATCTTGGGGTGAGTATAACACCGAGCATGTCTCCAGAAGCACACATCAATCAGATAACTGCTGCAGCATATGGGCGCCTGGCAAGCCTGAGAACAGCATTCCGATACCTTAGTAAGGAATCATTCAAGACTCTGTACACCGTGTATGTCAGGCCCATACTGGAGTATGCAGCACCTGTTTGGAACCCGCACTTGATAAAGCACATCAGGAAACTAGAGAAAGTACAAAGGTTTGCGACAAGGTTAGTTCCAGAGCTAAGGGGAATGTCCTATGAAGAAAGATTAAGGGAAATCGGCCTGACCTCACTGGAGGACAGGAGGGTCAGGGGAGACATGATAACGACATATAAAATACTGCGCAGAATAGACACGGTGGACAAAGACAGGATGTTCCAGAGATGGGACACATACACAAGAGGTCACAATTGGAAGTTGAAGACTCAGATGAATCAAAGGGATGTTAGGAAGTATTTCTTCAGTCATAGAGTAGTCAAGTCATGGAATAGTCTAGAAAGTGAAGTAGTGGAGGCGGGAACCATACATAGTTTTAAGGCGAGGTATGATAAAGCTCATGGAGCAGGAGAGAGAGGACCTAGTAGCAATCAGTGAAGAGGCGGGGCCAGGAGCTATGACATCGACCCCTGCAACCACAAATAGGTGAGTACAAATAGGTGAGTACGAGCGTACAAATATATGCATACACACAAGGATGCACACCCACACACACACACCCACACACACACACACCAACACCCACACACACACACCCTCACACACACACCCACACCACACCCTCACACACACCCATACACACACACCCACACACACACACACACACCCACACACGCACACACCACACCCACACACGTACACACACACCCCACATGCACACACACACACACACACACGCACACACACACACACACCCTCACACACACCCGCACACACACCCTCACACAACCCACACACACGCATGCACACACACACACACCACACACACACACACACACACACACACACACACACACAACACTACACACACACACACACACACCCTCACACACACCCACACACACACACACACACACACACACACACACACACACACACACACACACACACACATGCACACATGTGGTAATGCTTTATTTACAGCTAGCAAAGTCAGGGTATTTCTCCAGAATGGTCTGCAATATACCACTGTGGATAAAATACTTAGCCATTTCTTGAACACTTCTGAGTGAGTTGTTTCTAAATTCATTAATTTGATCACACTCCAGTACATAATGACGCAATGTGTAACAATAGTCCAGCAGATGGCTAGGCTGTGTGTTCTGACAGTACAGGCTGTCTAAAATTTGCTCGGCCACGCACCTCGCGTCTTCCCAACCGACAATACTGGTGGGCCCCGCAGGTATAAGGGAATTACTTACACTAGCTACCCCCGAGAGGGACTGGGTTTCGCTCACTAGTAAATAAAAATGGACAAAAAAATGCAAACAAGCAAAAAAAAAACTCTCCCAACCAGGGGAAGAGAAAACTGGTTTGCCCGCGCTGTTCATCGAGGAGAGAGTCCGGAGACGTCAGCACTGGAACTAAAATCTTCTATATACAGGCTGTCCGCAGGGCTGAACATCAGTTGCCCCTCGTTACGAAGGGTTGTTGCACCCCTCACATCTGCAAACAATGACTGACAGTAGCATTTCCTAAGGTGTGACATGTGACTCAGGGGGAGCACTCCCCTGACCATAATACAGGCTCTTTTTTATATAAAAACACTGGGTGCACATACCTACAATAATACTATATCCATGGAATTCATTACACTCTGGGTACCCTTCTAAAAGTTTTTTACATAATTACATGATGTCCACCCTGACTCCATTATCGACTAGCTATACAATGTGTGTGCATTTAAAACCCATTTCTGCAAGCAAACAATTACATAAACTAGCGTAGGAGTCAGAAAGTCAGTAGGTACTTAAAATTTCACAGAAATGAAACTGTTTCCTGGGTCGCAGGCCAAAGTATGGAGCCTTACTGGGCCGTCTTCCATACCAGTATTAGTGGAGAAGGGATAGAGGGGTTTTGTCCCTAGCATTAAATCTCAATTGGGGGCGTTGCAACGCACGCGACTCCAGCTCTGCTTGGGCCCTGCACATGGCCCCACATACTTCATGTGATCAAGGTGGGGTTTCCCTTGAAAGTTCCCATACAATCTCCCTCAATCTCCCTCACCTCGAACTTACTGCCACGGAGCTGTCGTAGGACACGGTAAGTATCCACGAATTTTGGGACAAGTTTGTGCATACCTGGGGTCTGCGCTGGGTTTGAGCAACATAACTTTGCAACCTGGTTCCACTTTGCTTTCCTTGGCGCGGGCATTGCGCTCAGACGTGAACCTATCAGTAGCTTTCATAAGGTTCTCTCGTACCTGTGGAAGACAAGCTGCGTTGTCTGCATCTTTACTACACGGGGGTTTATCAGTATCATAAGTAGGTCTAGGTGGAGCAAACAGAATTTCATATGGTAGCGCTTGTCATAGCCATAACAAAGCAAAATGAGGTGTCTCACCGATCGAGCGTTGGGGGAGGAATTTAATGTACACTGAACATCTGGGATAGCCTCATCCCATGTAGTACAACTTGGGTTAACAGTTACTCTGAGCACCTCCAGGACTTTGCGATTTGTACGTTCAGCAAGACCATTACTCGCAGGGTGGCGTGGAGCTACTTGCGCTTGGTGAATGTTGAATCTGGAGCAAAGATCCTGCATTATGCCATTTATAAACTCAACCCATTGTCTGACAGAAGGACACGTGAGCAAGTATGACGAAGAACAACATGCTCACGGAAAGCACTAGCGACCGTTTCGGCGGTTTTATCAGGAATGGGTAAATAATTCACTGTACCGTGTCAAGTTAACTACCATTACAAGCAGGTGCTTATTTCCCTCTCCGAGGTCGAGAAGTTCGTCAACAGTCGACAGAAGTTCTCTCCCCCGGGGTCCTTTGTAATGGGGTACTTTAGAATGGGGTTAGGACCTGTAATGGTACCCTTGTGCTGTAGGCAAACAACACACTGGTGTACATGCTTGGCAATGTCCGCTGCCATCTTTTGGCCGAAAATTTCATTCGTGCCTGTTTGATACTGCGGTCCTTCCCGGGGTGCACTACAGCTGGACATTGTGGATCAACCTAAGAGTAGCTGGTATCATGGACTCTGGTATCACCCGTTGGTATAAAGGTTCTGCCGGGTCCACCAGTTGTGCAACACGGCACAGTACTCCTTGGTTGACCACTAAATCCTTCAGTGGAACGGAGCCTTGACCTGTAAGTCAACGTCCTCCTTGGTCAGGAAACGAAGGACTGGGGAACAACGCCAGTATTGGGCCCCTACTTAAACAAGATGGGTCCTACCAGATACAGCAAGGAAAATGAGTACTACTCAAGTCCCAATATGACTCAGTTTTTAGCAAGCCGCTAACCAGACGAGAGTCGAGATCAAAATGAATTTTTTTATGAGAGAGCCACAAAATTTGATTAACACAAGCCTATCCATGTTATCCTGACGCCAAATGACTTCGAACAGACGATAAATGATATGCCCCCTGCACTCTGCCCCCGGGCCAGACTCATGGAACTCTGTGTCATCAAGAACTGCAAGAAGCCCCTATCACGAGCCTTTTCCATCCTATGGAGAGGAGCATGGACACAGGGGTCGTCCCACAGTTACTAAAAACAACAGGGCATAGCCCCACTCCACAAAGGGGGGAGTAAAGCAACAGCAAAAGACTACAGACCAATAGCACTAACATCCCAAAAATCATAAAAAATCTTGAAAGGGTTCTAAGAAGCAAGATCACCACCCATCTAGAAACCCATCAGTTACACAACCCAGGGCAACATGGGTTTAGAACAGGTCGCTCCTGTCTGTCTCAACTGTTGGATCACTACGACAAGGTCCTAAATGCACTGAAGACAAAAGAATGCAGATGAAATATATACAGACTTTGCAAAAGCCTTCGACATGTGTGACCATGGCGTAATAGCGCACAAAATGCGTGCTAAGGAATAACAGGAAAAGTCGGTCGATGGATCTATAATTTCCTCACAACAGAACACAGAGAGTAGTCGTCAACAGAGTAAAGTCCGAGGCAGCTACGGGAAAAGCTCTGTTCCACAAGGCACAGTACTCGCTCCCATCTTGTTCCTCATCCTCATATCCGACATAGACAAGGATGTCAGCCACAGCACCGTGTCTCCTTTGCAGATGACACCCGAATCTGCATGACAGTGTCTTCCATTGCAGACACTGCAAAGCTCCAGGCGGACATCAACCAAATCTTTCAGGGGCGCAAAAAACAATATGAAGTTCAACGATGAGAAATTTCAATTACTCAGATATGGTAAACATGAGGAAATTAAATCTTCATCAGAGTACAAAACAAATTCTGGCCACAAAATAGAGCGAAACACCAACGTCAAAGACCTGGGAGTGATCATGTCGGAGGATCTTACCTTCAAGGACCATAACATTGTATCAATCGCATCTGCTAGAAAAATGATAGGATGGATAATGAGAACCTTCAAAACTAGGGGGGGCCAAGCCCATGATGACACTCTTCAGGTCACTTGTTCTATCTAGGCTGGAATATGCTGCACAAATAACAGCACCTTTCAAGGCAGGTGAAATTGCCGACCTAGAAAATGTACAGAGAACTTTCACGGCGCGCATAACGGAGATAAAACACCTCAATTACTGGAGCGCTTGAGGGTTTCCCAAACCTGTATTTCCCCGGAATGCAGGAGGGAGAGATACATGATTATATACACCCGAAAATCCTAGAGGGACTAGTACCGAACTTGCACACGAAAAACACTCACTACGGAAGCAAAAGACTTGGTAAACGATGCACATCCCCCCAATGAAAAGCAGGGGTGTCACTACACGTTAAGAGACCATACAATAAGTGTCAGGGGCCCGAGACTGTTCAACTGCCTCCCAGCAACACATAAGGGGGATTACCAACAGACCCCTGGCAGTCTTCAAGCTGGCAAATGGACAAGCACCTAAAGTCAGTTCCTGATCAGCCGGGCTGTGGCTCGTACGTTGGTTTGCGTGCAGCCAGCAGCAACAGCCTGGTTGATCAGGCTCTGATCCACCAGGAGGCCCGGTCACAGACCGGGCCGGGGGCGTTGACCCCCGGAACTCTCTCCAGGTAAACAGGTAAACTGGGGACCACACAGGGTCCTGTCGTTGGGGTCTCTCGAGATCCTCAACAAGAACGAGTTGCCGACACTCACGAAGCTATATGCCTTGACAGGGGATCAGCTACAACATTTTTCTTACCTGGGGCATAGCAAATTTCAGGGTTGTAGTCATTGAATGTGAGCGACCACCGAGCATGCTTTCCCGAGAGGTTCTTATTCGCAAAAAGGGCCAATAAGGGTAAATGACTGTGTAAATCTTGAAGGATAATGAAGTGATATCCCGAAAATGACTCAGACCCATAAAAATTGGCTAAAGTTCTACCCTTTCACTAAATAATTGACTTCCGTTTTTAGTAAGGCCGGCTAGATTTCCTGGGACAAGACTGCCCGATGCCAACTTTGCTGGCTTTCAGTCGTCAAGGTAAAGGGCCCTTCGGAAATCAGGGGAATCAAAGGGGTTGGGGGCTGATTTTTAACTTTTTTCTTAAGAGTGAAAAAAGATCGTTCCTGACCACACGCCCACTAAAAAAGGGGCATCCTGTTTAAAGTAAGCGTGTCAGGGGTGCAGCAAAAGGGGGGAGAAACCTGCGATAAGGTGTGGTAGAAACCCCCCGGGCCTATGAAGGACCAACTGCATCCGCTGTCAGGGGTTTGGGGGAATTTTCTGCAGGGCCCGGATTTTAGATCGCCCATTTTTTTCATTTGGTCACTACTGCCCCAAAAAAAATTTTAAATTTCCGGGGAAATGACATTTGGAGAGCTTTCCCTTAAGGTTTGCCTGAGCTAGCCTGCCCAAAATCCCCTGTCAAGTTTCTCAGATGTGACGGGGAACTTTGACAGACTATGAGATCCCGGGAGCCCATGAGCGTGCCACCTAGGAGGGTCGGAAAATTTGTGTCATAAAAAACCCCCAAAACGTGATTGGGCTTCTGCGCAAGCCGAAGGGCATCCCCCAAACTGGTAATGACCGTTGGAGTAGAGAAAGCTGTAACTTTTTGCTCTCTCATCGAGGGGGATCTGCCAAAAAACCCTTGAAGAAGTAAAGGTTGAGAAGACCTTATTTTCCCCGAGTTCTGAAAACAGGTCGTTAAAACTGGCCGGAAAGGGTTGGATCGTACACATTCTTTTTTTCCCTGTAATCTTTAAACAGGGCCCAGGTTCCATTTTTCTTGGGGCCAATAAGGGGGCATTCCCCAGGGGGAAGTGGACTCCTCATAACCCATCACGGAGATCCGTGTAATGAGTTCTTGGCAAAGACCTCTTTGCGCATGTGGCGGCGATCGCGGGTACTAAAGGGGGTTTAGTACCTTTTGGAAAGGGTTGAGAGTCAGGGGGGGTAAAAACCCATTGACTCACCATCTAGTCGATGCAGAACATGCTGATTGAAAACTGGAGAAGTTTTGGGACCTTTCAGGTGTCTGTCAAAGCTAGATCTTTCCTCACTGGGGGGGTTTTTGGGAAGGGTAGCAGCAGACTTGCCTGGGAGAACTGACTCACGGGAAGTCGCGGGGGTTCACCCCCCATCTCAGGGGAGAGGGAATCTGAAAAGGTCGAAAGTGAGGTATTCTTCCGAGGGGAAATTCTCGACTTGCATTTTGACAAAAAGGACTTGCAATTCCACGTTGCCTGTGTGCAAGGATGGTTCAAGGGGAGGTCCTTACTTGGGCCCGTGTCTTGTAAACAACAATGGTCCCCCTTAAAAAGCTCTGCTCACGTAATGTAAAGGAGTGGGAGTTAGCTGACAAAGACGTCATATTTTGTACAACCCAGTAACTCTGCTCGTGATGCCTGACACAAGTCAGACAGTCGCCTGCGACAGGGTACTGCGGCTTGACAATGCGTTCTTAAAACAGCGTCAGATTAGAGGAAGGTTGACTGGGCGCCCCCAGGCGGGGTTTCACGGTAACTAAGCATGATGGCCAGGAGGTGCAGGCAACGGCTCTACTACGAGGTCGTCAGGCAAGAGACCAACCCGGGGAGAATGTGCTATGGAAACCCCCGGTTTCCCAACATTCCGGCCTGTGCATCCCTTGGGGACGAGAGATTGGGGACCCTAAGCACAGCCCCAGAAGGGCAACCCCCTCCTTTGAATTGCTTTCCCTCAGCTGGATCTAAGCGGATCCTAAGGTCCCCTGGTTTTGAACCCTTGAAGGTCACCATGGAAAACAATACTATTCGACCAAGAATTTTGGGGACGCTTGTGCCCCGGACTGAAAATTCTAACGTTGTACGACCCGAATGTAGCGGATTACCTGGACTCCCTCAAGGTTAATGACAGAGGGCTCTGTCAACATGGCTGCGTAAAGGCAATGTCTGGGAAAAGGTGGAGGGACAATGTTAACCACCAAACCCTGTATTAGGAAAACGGGACAGGCTTATGGGGGACAGTGGACTCGAGACGGTCCACAGGGTTGTCTACCGAAATGAAGGATGACAGGCCGACAAAAATCCCCGGGAGTCACAGCTGCTTGAGGGTCGACGCTTGTTGACGAGGCTCGACCTGGAAGGTACGGTATGAGTCTTGGGAAAAACGTCAAACACTCTGTTTCCTCATGTCGGCAAGGTACAGCCCAGGGAGGAGAATCATTTCGGGGCAGGGAGGAATACACGACTCTGAAGGGTTCTATGTCTTTCGTGGTTTTGCAGACGGCCTCTTCCCCCAAATAGTGGAAGGGCTTCTACGAGGTGCATTTTCGCGACGATGCTTGTCCACTCAGCTGACAGCATACTTTGAGCTTGTTACACTCATAGGAGGATGCTGGAAGTATTGTGGTAATACAAACTCCCTTTCGGATGGCATGGGGACGGTGACGGTTACTTTGATATGGGTGGGGGGGGTTTTTGGTACTTTTATATGATGTGGGATGGTTAGTTACTTTGATACTGAGCGTGGGGACGGTTACGGTTACTTTGCGGGGACTTAGGGTTTTTTAACATCCCATCGTAGTGCCCGCGTTTTCCCCAAAATTGAAACAAGTCCCTACGCGTTAGCAGGTGGGGTTTGGGGGTGGTTTTGCTGGGGACCTTTTGGCCCTTTGGGCCAAAAAGGCGATGACTGTTTTTTGCACGAGATGACGTTTTTACTGTGGTCAATATTTTTACTTGGGGAGTGTTGTGGGGCTGGGGTTTAGAAACTTTGTGGGATGGCTGTCTGACAGCGGGCAAAAGTGATTCCGGCTGTGCCGCGGGGTCCTGTGGACGGCGCCAAAGGATGGGTATAGGATCATCCACAAAGCGACAAACCTTGCCTTTCCGGGAGGTGGCTTGATCCGTAATGGCTCAAATGCACCCCGGACTCTGCTGAGGGCCGGTCCCCAGTGCATCATGGCACCCGGGGTTAGGGGGGGCATCCCCCCGCATATGCCCACAGCCAGCATGGGGGGATGTCTTCGCTTTAATACTTGTTACCATTCCCCTCTTGTGGGGTGTGGCACGTAAAGTTTTGGGGGGTTGTCAACCGGCAAATGCAACCGGGGGCTTTGGGCCGGTATTGAATTCGGCCCAAAGACGCTGGTAACGATGTCAATGAAATGGCGTTGGCAAAACCGCCAAATTCCCCCTTTAAACTCGCCCCAAGACTGAATTTAAAAACGCGATTAAAACTGCACAAAGGCACCTTTACCCCGGGTGAAAACACTGCTCAACAGCAGCACGAATGTACTGTGCATCCGTGGGGACTATCAAATGGGCCCTTAACATCGTCTCGATGACTGACCAGGTCAAACCTTTTGAACGACCGTCAAAAAAAGGGGTGGGTATGGACGAGTACCCGGGCCCAGGGTTGGGGTGATTTGGCCCACAAGTTGCCCAAATGTCACGGGGGCTTCGATCCCTGCCGCGTGTTCCGCTGGCTGGGCACCATTGCTGGCATCACAGAATCTGGCAATGGTAGGCCCACTGCGGTTTGTCATGACTCAATTGTTGAAACGAAAGCAGGTCACGAAGGGGAAAACGGTCAGCGAAGAAAGTATGCATGGCTACAATTAAAACCCCCCCGATCAAAAGAACACAGCCAAAACCCGGTATGGGTAAACTTCTTAGTGATGGAAATAATTTGGGCAAAACAACAACAAAAAAAAGGGGGTACACCTGAAACCAAAATAAGAGATGATGAAAGTGAATGAAATAAGGGAAGGCACAAAATGAAGCAAGGGGTGGTCAATAATTTCACCAGGAGACTGGCAAAAAATTTATGAAAAGGGTTGAACTGTAAATATGGTAGCAAAAATTGCACAAAATTTAAATAATCAGGTACTACACAACCAAAAATGTGCTGCAAGCACAGTTTTAAAAAAATGCAGGTGCTGGCAGTTGCAAATTTGGGAAAGGGGAAAAAAAAGGTAATTCACTTTCACAAAGGAAGTTGGGGACAGCAAAAATATCAGAGAATGGGGGTTTTGGGAAAAACCAGAAAAAAAAATACACTGTATTAAAAAATGCTATATTGCACACAAAAAAATTGTTAAAAATGAAATTTTAAATTCAAGAACGAGCAAAGGTTTAACTGGTGTTAGCAGGGTTTTTACATGGTTTAGCAGGGTGACACTGGCAAAAAAAAAAAATTTCCAATCTCAAAATCAAAATTAATGAGCTTCACAAATAATTTTGGTAATTTAAAGGTAAATAAGGCACCCCCCAATGACTCAAGACTTGGGATACAAAATAGCAAAAGCAATGCACATTGGTGAAAATTTACAGATAAAACCCGAAAATATTTTAAAGCAAAAATAAATGGGGAAACAGGAGAAAAGTGTAATGGGGTAGGCACGATTGTATCACTGCAGGTAGAAAAAAACTAAAACTTAAGTACTTGAAATTTCACTTATTAAAGGAAAAAAAAAAAAACAAACTAACAAAAAAAACAGTGCAGGGTTTTTTCAAAATCTGGGCTAATTGCAGGTCAATAACAAAAATTTAAAAGCACACGGAATTACTTGCAAAATGTATGTGAAAGGGGAAAATTTTATAAATGGTTAACACTGAACAATTTAAATAAAATGGGTGCAAGAGCGAATAAAATACTGAAATTTAAAAAGTAGGAGTGCAAAATAAATGTACAAAATTTAAGTAGCTGTGGATAAGTGGCAAAATGTACACTGATGACTAAAATTGAACAATTTATGAAAGTTGGTTTTCTAACTGTAATGAAATTGGGTGCAGGACATTTAAAAATGTCCAAAATATTAGGAAATGTGGGAAAGTCACTGTTTACTTAACTTTGGTGCAGGAATGGACGAAGGTCGGGTGCTGCAGGTCCCGAAACTTTCAGTGATGCTCTGTACATAACGCCCCGTAGCATTTTTATATGCTATGGGGTTCAATGTGTAGGAAAAATTTCGAATGGCTTGGGAAGAACAGGAAAGACTGGGGTCACTCTGTGGGGGTATAAGATATGAGAGAAAAAAGTGGCAACTCAAACCCCTGAACACAGCTGTGGGGTTTTTCTTACATGCAAGCGTGTTGGGGGAGCGCTGACTGCGGCTTTAGCACACGGGGAACAAAACATTTACTGCACCCACTCAACGTGCTAAAACAAGCTTAATGAAACTTGAATGGGGCGAGGGGTTTTACTGCAACAAATCACTGGGGGGGAAAAAAAAACTGGTGATGAACGGGGGAATTTAAACAGAAGGGAAAGAAAAAAAAAATTTTAAATGGGCAACACAAAAAAAAACTGCACTGGGTGGGGAGCGTGAGCTGAGTAGTTGTAGACACAATGAGGTCACGAGCTGCTGTGACGGGGGGGGGGGGGCTTTCTGAGCTGGCTTAGGGGCTAAGCCAACTGGGTTCCCCCGGGTTAAGCCAGGAGGAACTTTTGGAGGAAACTGGGAAGAACACAAAACACATGGACGGGGGTGGACGTCGTTGCGTGCAAGAAGGGTAGAGGAGGCTGGTGCGTTTACCGCTGCCTAGGGGATCACCCAAACCCCCGAGCGCCTTTTTGGTCATGCTGGGCCCCCGAAGCCAAAACC
>NC_069481.1:27250139-27268841 GCF_026875155.1 Cherax quadricarinatus | reverse complement strand
TGAATAAAAATAAAATAGAAAACAAGAGTAATATAAGAGGGGCCTGGAGTGTGACAATGAGCAGAGGATTTTTTATTTTAGTCCCAAAGAAATGTATGCTTGTTTATTCGGGGACCCCATTTTGAAATTGGGCATTTTTTTTAATTTGCGTAAAATTTGGGGCCAAAATTTCCCAATTTGACAACCTTTTTGGGTAGTTCAAATCGGTAGATGGCGGTTTCTTGTACTCATTGTAGAAAAAAGGGAGTTGTAAAAAACGCTTATTTGGGGGAGGGGGAACAATAGTTTGGGCCCAAATAAGGGCTCAAAGTCGGAAAATTCCCGAGATCGCTAACTTTGGGGAGCTAAATTTCGTGATTTTTTTGATAAAATTTCAAAATTTTGGTTCATTACCATTGGAAAAGTTTCTTATCTTTTTCACAAGAATTTTTTTTTTCTCAAATTTTTTCGACAGAAGCTTTTCGAAAAGGGCTTGCAGAGTCAAAGGGTTAAATTGGATGGGAAAAAAAACTCGAAAAAACTAAATGGGTTTTGAACTTTTTGGATGATCTTTTTATTAAGGGGGGTTCATCATGACCCTCCATAAAAACAGAAAGTAGTTTTTACGTGATCTTTCACATGGCCCACAAACTTCGGGATTACAAAGACCTCTCCACGCACTCACGGGTTTTGCAAAAAATTAAATATAAAGCTTTTTGGATGGGGGGGGGGGGGGGGATTGTGAGTACAGGGTTGAACTTAAGTTTGTATTGAGGATCCCTCCCCATTCCTTTGGTTAAAGGTATGTCTTAAAAAGCTGGACCTAAAGAAATCTGTGGGAAATGGCAGCAGCAACTGTTGTGGTGGGGAAGTATAGCCAAGTCTAAGTTTGATTGCCAAACCAAAGTAAATAATCAAAATGAACCCCGGTCGTGGCAGCTTAAATATCATGACGTATTTTGATGTCTTACAAAAGGTTTTTTTGGCAAAATCTTTTTTTTTTTCCCTTTAGAATTTTTTGAAATAAAAAAACTGGGATCAAAGAACATCTTCCCTAGTTACAAAAGCTAGCTTTCCCAAAATTTTAATTTTAGCTTGTGTGTCTACATAAAGCAACAGCAGCATTCCAGTCTTTAACCCCTTTTATGTTGGTCCCATAATATTATGGGCTGAACCATGTTTCCTGAATACTATGCCAAAATTCAGCTCTGTCAAATTGGGGAAGTGGTTGGCCTACATATGAAAGAATGGGTTTTTGCATGGTCAGTGTGCACAGTTAAAAAAAAAAAAAGCAGCAGTGCAAATAAAAAAAACTTTACTTCCCTTTTTTGGTTTGAAATGGCTACTTTTAGGTGTTTTTTTAAAGTATTTATGGTTTTGTTCTTGTTTTTCTTGGGTCTCATTGATAGAAGGGAAGATAATTACAGAAAGGGAAATTGATTTTGTTTGGGTTTCACGTGAACATAGTACATGGCCCCCTGGTATTCGATGGCTGGTTTTTCGATAAACCCCGGTATTCGATGCATTATATCCAAAAAATTTTTCGGTATTCGTTTAAAAACCCCGGTATTCGATACGTTTAAAACGAGCCCGCCACAGGGGGCCTGAATGCCCTTGTGTCCAGTGTTTACAACCACCAGTTTCCTGGAGAGATTTCCGGGGTCAAGCCCCCGGGGCCGGGTCGTGAAGGCCTCCTTAGGTCATGCCCCAGGTGCGACCCCACCATCGACTAACACCCGGTACCCATTTTACTATAACCCAGCAACAGGTGGAAAGAAACACTTCCATGTTTCTCTCGGCTGGGAAGAACCCAGGCCCTCCCCGTGTGAACGAGAGCGTTTAACCCCAGGCCCCCAAAAAAGGGCGCGCATCAAAGGATAATTTGGAAATTTCCCCATATTATCACTGTGTTTGGTTTTTGTTTCTGCAAAAATAAGTCACCTGGGCCCCAAAAAAGCGTCTAGTGCCAACCCTGTGGTAAAAACGGGTGAGAATTAGTATGGAAATTAAGAAAGATTTTTTAAGGTTTGGGGCTAAAACCCTGAGAACCTATACCATTGTGGGAAAACATTGTGCCCACTTCAAAATTAAGGAATTTGCACGTGGGTTAAGTGTAAACCTTTTTGGATGAAAATTAACCTTAAACCCGGGCCAGTGGCATTAAAAGAAGAAGGGGGTAACCCTGGAAAAGGCTTGATTCCAAGTCCCAATGGGAAGGGGATTCCCCTTCAAACACTAACACCTCTCCCCTCCTTCCATCCCCTCAATCATCACCAATTTTTCTTAAAGGGTCAATTATTTTATTGTTATTTTAATTTTTCTATTGCATTAAACTAATATTTCATGTAGAAAAAATTTTTTTTTTTACTTTTGGGGGTCCCGCCGGTTTAATTTTTATTTTCATTATTTCTTATGAGGAAAATTGATCCCGGTTTTTTGATATTATCGGATTTGTGAGTCTCAGGAACGGATTAATATCGAATCCGGGGGTCCCACTTACCTTGAAGTTTACTCAAGTGGTGAAATGTTCGTTTTTGCCGATGTCAAGAGTAAAACAAATCCAAACAGTCCAATACGTGTCTTTGGCCAATTAATATGCAGTCATGAATGGGTTGACATTATTTTTTTAAATTACAGGGGACCCCCGCTAACGATCACCCCCATGCGACCAATTAGTAAGGTATTAGTAAGTGCATTTGACGGTATTTTTGGGGGTCTGAAATGGACAAAACTACCAAAATTTTCCTTAGGGGAAAAAAATTTCGTCAGTACTGGCACCAACATCTTCGGGAAATAAAAAAATATGGGTTCCCCGGGGTCCCGTACAGGTGTCCCTCAACATTCGCGAGGGTTGGGGATCAAGAGCCTCGCGAATTTTTGAAAAACTGTGAATTTTTTGGTGCCCAAATATATTGTAGGAAAAAAAAATACAATACTGTTTAATTTTGTTGAACCACGAAATCATAAAAACATGAAAACATCGTAAGTTGTACTAAATTTTAAACTGTTAGCTTTAATAACAGTATGTTTTAATACCCAGACTCCACCACTGCCCCACCTTTCCTCACCAAGGGGATCCCTACTCCCTCCCTCCAACCCCCGAAACTGGCAGCCAGCCCCCCCCACCAGTGTGTGATGTTTTGTTTGTTCATTATTTGCAATTAAACTACATATAAAAATGAAAACACTTTCCCTGACGCAATTGGAATGGCTATTTGACAGGTTTTTGGACGGTGACATCATGGTTTACTCTGAACCAGCAAAGAATCAAACTTCTGCTCTGCTAAAAATAACAATATAATAATAATAATAATAAAAATAAAAACATAAATTTAAGAAGGAAATTTTACAAAAATACGAGGGGGTGGTTTTACACATGCAGTGGGCTTTGTTTATGCGGAGTGAACATTTTCCCCGCTCTTCCAAACATTTCCAATAATTCGCGGTTTAGGGAGTGGTAAGGCAGTGAAGAGGCATGGGTGGGCAGGGTTTTACTAACAATACGTATGTTTAAATAATAATAGTACTGTTAATATTAATAAAATTTATAATAATAAAAAAGTTATTATAAGTACATTATTATTTATAACAAATATGTTGTAAATTCCCCCTGCCTCTATCGCTGCCCTATCGCTGCCCCCTTTAAACCCCTGCCCTAACCCCCAAAATGCCTCTATCACCCCTACCACTCCTCAACCACTCCGTCCACTCAATCTACAACACCAAAAAATGAATTATTGTGAAATGTTTTTAAAGCAGGGGGAAATAAAAGTTCCTCCAGCATAAACAAAGCCACACTGACGATGTGTCAACCCCTCCCCGCATTTTTTACAATTTCTTTCCTTTAATTTTTTATTAATTATTATTATTATTTTATTATTATTTTTTATTATATTAATATTATTAGATTTTATATTATTATTTATTTTTATTATTATTATACAGCGAAGCATAGCAAAATTTTGATTCTTTGCTGTGTTCAAGAGTAAAACAGATGTCACCGCCCATACCTGTCCAAATACCATTCCAATATGCAGTCATAATTTTTTACATTATTTAATGTATTTAAACAAATAATGAAAAAACAAAACACTCACCACACGGTGGTGGGGGGGGCTGGCTGCCAGTCGGGGTCAGAGGGGGGGGTAGTGGGGACCGCAGGTGGCGGGAAACTTGAATAGTTTGGGGGCGGGAAAATTTGGGGGGCTGGGATTTGGCGGTGGGAATTCGCAAATGTGTGAAGCCCGTGAAAGCGAAAACGTGAATGTTGGAGGGGAGACCTGTATTATAATGCGGTAGTCTGCATGACAGTAAATCTCTATTTTTTTGTGAGACTAAAAATTCAAAGTGGAAAGCAAGAGTAATAAAAAGGGGGCCTGGAGTGTGACTAATGGACAGAAAGTGTTATTTTAGTGCCAAGAATGTCTCTTTGTTCATTCTGGACCCTATTTTGAAATTGGCATCCTTTAAATTTGTGAAATTGGCCAAATACCAAAATTTCTGACCAAAAATTGGGTATTTTTGAAATGGGTAAATGGAGGTTTCTTGTCTCAGCCCAATAGAACAAATGATTTCTAGCAAAAGAGCTAAATTTTTTTCCCTGGAACACTGGAATTGGCGAAAAAGGGCTCAAATTGAGCGAAATCGCGATAAAAAATATCCCGGAAACCTAACTTGCGAGACGTATTTCGAAAGTTTCCATCAAATTTTTTATTTTTGGTGTCTTTAAACATGGGGAAAAGATTATCTTAATTTTTTAAGTTTTTTTCCTTTTCCAGTGATTTAAGAACGGGTTTCGCACTGAAAGGGCTAAAACCCTTTTAAAGTTATGAGACAACGGGAAACAAAAAAAATTTGGGAGCCACAGTACTCCACATTTCATTTGATAAACTGACTTTTATTTTGTTGATATCCCCAAAGCTGTACAAACATTTCCAACTCCCGTCATCCTAGGAAATAGACTGGGTGGGCGATTTTTCGGAGAAAGTACAGCAGAGTGAAGTTACGCTTGCTCCCCTATTGTATGTAGAAGCTCACTGTTTTGCTGTTCCAAGGGGAAACCCAAGTGGGATTTTGAGAGTGTTGGGCCCCTTCATAATAGAAAGGGCCCACCACACCCTTTATGTTGAAGGCCTGCAAAATCAAATGTTCAGGCAGAGATGATTTTGTCTCCTCGTTCTTTTTTTTCTCAAGAAGTCACAGAAGACAGGGCGCAACCCCCAAAAAGGGGATCAACTTCCCCTTTCGGGGTCGAGGGGGCCCTCTCCTAAAGTTTTTTCCAAGGTCAAAAAATTTTTTCAAAAAAAAAAAAAAATGTTTTTTTTATGAAATGAGAGGGGAATTTTTTCCCCAATCATAATGACACTAAAAGTATGAAATTTTTGGGGGGAAAAATTTTTTGGAAATTTATCTCCTGAAGTTAGCGGTCTCGACGATGTTTACGCATTGGCATTTCGCCCACTTTGAGCCCTATTTTCAGCCAATTCCAGTGTACTGGTCGACAAAAATCGTATCTATTTCGCTAGAACTCCATTTTTTCTATTAAAAGAGTACAAGAAACCACCCATTTAACCGATTTCAACTATCCAATAAAGTGGTCAGAAAATTGGCAATTTTTCCAATTTCACACAAATTTCAGAAGATGCCGATTTCCAAAATAGGGCCCAGAATAAACAAGACAGACATTCCTGGGCACAAAAAATAACTTTCCTCTGTTAAATTAGTCATGTCCCCAGGCCCCTCTTACATCTCTTTTTTGCTTTCCCCTTTGAATTTTTATTCTCACAAAAAAATAATTTACTGCTATGCAGACTACTCATTAGTGTAAAAATGGTATAAATAATATCAGCGTACTTGTGAAAGAATATTCGACTCGCCAGTTTGACGTGTATTGGACGCTTGGCATGATTTGTTTACTTTTGAATTTGGTAAAAATCGAACGTTTCTGCTACTTTGAGCTCAATTTCATTATGAAACCAATCAAAATCATCTCAATTTCTGTAATATGTCTTCCATTCTATAAAATTAGACCAGGAAAACTAAAATACAGTAACCCCTGCCTTACGATATTAATCCTTCAGAGAGCGCATCGTGGTGAGCCAAAAAATTATCGTAAGGCAAATTAATTTTCCCCATAAGAAATAAGGGAAATCAAATTAATCCGTGCAAGACACTCAAAAGTCTGAAAAAAAATTTTTTACCACATGAAATATTAATTTTAAACATAACAAACTGAAGAAGACATCAAAGTTAAAACTACTGTACTAAGAATAGAATACTGTTCATGACTTGACTCTTACCTTTATTGAAGAGCTGGTGATGTTTGGGGATGGGAGGAGGGGAGGTGTGCAAGTTATTGTTTAGAAGGGGAATACCCTTCCATTAGGACGTTAGGTTGCGAGTCCTTTCTGGGGTTACTTCCCTTCTTTTTAAAAATGCCACTAGGCCAGCTTGAGAGTCACTGGACCTCTGTCGCAAAACATACGTCCATAGAGCTCTGTACCTCTCGTTCCTTTAAGACTTTCCTAAAATGGGCCATAACATTGTCTTTGAAATAGCCCACCAACACGGCTTGCAGTAGCTGTGTCAGGGTGATTTTCATCCGCAAAGGTTTGCAGTTCAACCCACTTTGCACACATTCACTTTAATCTTTTAAGTAGGCAACTTCCTCAATTTCTCTCTCCCCCCCGAAGCGGTTTCCTCAGGGCGGCCTCTTGCTGTTGAAGAATCTTGCAGCTCACATGGTTAGTTCTTCTTGTTTTTCCTCACCAACTCATCCACACGCCCCAGTAACCCCAACCCCAAGGACTTTTCCCCCAAGCCCCAATTGATTCCACAACTGCTTTCTTCCAGGGTTTGCCCCCAAGCCCTTCAAAACCCCCTTTGGCTACCCATTCTGGCGACATTTCTTTTCCCCAAGTTAAGGGGCCCTTTTCAATCCCCCCCAAGCCTTACCTATAAGGTTTTTCACAACTGAGGGGGCAAAGTGATCTTTCCAAAACTCTCTTAGAGTCAGTCGGTGTCTGAGGTCACTTCAAAGCACTTTTGATACAGCTTTTGTAGAGTTTTTTTAACCCTTTTTAGGGGCCGTCCCGAGACTAAAAGCTTTACGTTCAGGGGGCCAAAACCGAGATCTACGCCATGACTCAGTCACTCGAAAACTGTGATGGGACATTTTGGCCTAGATATGAGGAAAAACTCTATGTGGTATGTGTGCACCACTAAAACAGATCCGAAACATCTGTTATAAGAGAGAAAAAAACTTAAAACATGATTTTTTTGATAAAACAGCAACTTTTCAGTGTTTTTTTTTATTTTTTTATGTTTTTTATTTGTGATTTCTTGGGCTCATTGAAGAATGGAAAACATATTCAAAATAGAGATATTTTGTTGGTTTTAGCACTGGAAATGGCTTAAAACTGCGCTCAAAATAGCGGAAATGTTAATTTTTGCCGATATTCAAGAGTAAACAAATGACCTCACACGTCTAATACACGTCACGGTGGGCTAATATACATTCACAAATATGGTGATGAAAATTTATAAAATTTATTACAGTATTGCAAAACCCAGTAAATCTTCTATTTTTTGGGTGTGAATAAAAATTCATTATGTGAATAAAAAATCAAAATGGAATTTATTTGTAAAGCCTCAAAACATAACTAATGAACAGAGGAAACGTTAGTTTAGTTGCCAGGAATGCCTACATTGTTTATTCTGGACCCTATTTTGAAATTGGAATATTTTGAACTTTGTGTTAAATTGGCCAAATTAACAATTTCCGATCACTTTATTTTGTAGTTGAAACAGTTGACTTGGCGATTTCTTGTGCTCAATCGATAGAATAGAAGTAATACTAGTGAAATAGCAAAATTTGGTTTTATTGGGAAAAATGTAATTGGCCTAAAATGAGAGTCAAAGTCGGCAAAATCGCCGATTCGTAAATGTCGCTGACAAATCAAAATTCGCGAGAGCATAATTTCGTCAATTTTCCACCAAATTTCGTACTTTTTGTTTTAATTACCTTCACAAAAAAGATTCTCTAAAAATTTCATAAGAAAAAAATAACAAATTTTTTTTTTTTAAATTCTTTGGGCACTGGTGCGTGACTCCAGATTTGGGCCTTGGACCCTGAAAGGGTTAAAAATTTGAAATGACCTGCTGGTCCATGGGCTGCAGGAGAGAGTGGTATTAGGAGGCCAAAAAATTTACCTTAACCCTTTCAGGGTCCAAGGCCCAAATATGAAATGGTGCCCCAGTGTCCAAGAATTTAAAAAAAAAAAATGTTATTTTTTCTTATGAAATGGTAGAGAATCTTTTTGTGAAGGTAAAAACAAAAAGTACAAAATTTGATGGAAAATTGACGAAATTATGCTCTCGCGAATTTTGATGTGTCAGCGATATTACGAATCGGCAATTTTGCCGACTTTGACCTCCCATTTTAGGCCAATTGTATTATTCCAGTCATCCAAATTCTTAGCTATTTCACTAGTATTACTTCTATTCTATTGATTGAGCACAAGAAATCGCCAAGTCAACTGTTTCAACTACAAATTAAAGTGATCGGAAATTGTTAATTTGCCAATTTAACACAAAGTTCAAAATATTCCAATTTCAAAATAGGTCCAGAATAAACAACGTAGGTATTCCTGGAACAAACTAACATTTCCTCTGCTCATTAGTTACGTTTTGAGGCTTTACAAATAAATTCCATTTTGATTTTTTATTCACATATTGAATTTTTATTCACACCAAAAAATAGAAGATTTACTGTTGCGCAATACTGTAATAATTGTATAAATATCATCACCATATTTGTGAATGCATATTAGACCCACCAACTGGCGTGTATTAGACGTGTGAGGTCGTTTGTTTACTCTTGAATATCGGCAAAAATTTAACATTTCTGCTACTTTGAGCTTATTTCAAGCCATTTCCAGTGCGAAAACCAATCAAAATCATCTCTATTTCTGTAATATTCTTCCATTCTATCAAATGAGACCCAAAAAATCATAAATAGAACTATAAAAAGCATACGAAAAAACCTGCAAATTTGCTGTTTTAATCGAAAAATCATGATTTTAGTTTTTTTTTTATCTTATTATAACACATGTGCTGCAGGGTCTGTTTTATGTGGTGCACACATACCACATAGATGTATTCTCTCATATCTAGGGCCCAAATGTACCACTCACGGTTTATCAAAGTGAGCTAGCTCATGGTAGATCTACGGTTTGGACCCTGAACGTAAAGCCGTAGATCTACGGACGGACGCTCAAAGGGTTTAATGAGACCAGTGATTATTATTATTATTATTATTATTATTATTATTTTTATCATTTCTAATATGGCGTCACTTGTGCAAGTTGTCTGCTACCATATCTCCAATTTATTTTTTTATTATTCTATTGGGGGTGTATTTATCATCTTTTTATGTTATGTATCATGTTTATTATATAATTTTGAAAAAATATCGTAGATGGATTAATGAAAAAGTGTATTTAACGTAATATACGACATTTAAATGAGACTCTATGATTATATTATCATTACTAATATGACGTCTGGAGACATAAGACACTCTTACTGATTTTAATGTGTACCTGCATGCCACACAGTATGTAAGTTTATTTAAGTGCAGGTATACGTAAGTATAATTATCAAGTATATATAAAATATGAAATAACTTTTAAAAACATTTGAAAATTTTGGAGTTTCCAGACAAAATGGAGAGACTTAGTGCTTACTGAGCTCCATGAAGAATGTAACCAAACAGGTGGGGCGCGTGACCGTATTAGAAAGTCAGGTGGGGAGCCGTATAGCGAGTTTTGGTCAAAATTTGAAATGCCGGGTAAAGCGGAACCCCGAAAAATGAAACCCGTAAAGGGGGGCCCGCTGACTTTTTTAATGCTCGGGGATGTTTAAATATCAAGAAAGTATGTGGAGGGGGTTGGCCTTATGGAACCCCGGGCTGACTACCATACATACCCTTGTTTTTTTAACAATAAATATACTCTCCCCCTTTTATTTTTAAGTAAGTAAGGGGTAACTGTATAAAAATTTTTATCGCTCTGGGAGCTTAAATATCATAGAACAGTATGTGGGGGGGGTGGCCGGGAAGGGTAGCCTGTGACTCCCCAGCAACCACATTGATTTCTTAAAATAAATACATTTGTCTCACCCTAGTTTAAATACTAAAATATTTTGGGGTTTAAGAAATGAGTGACTATGTGCTTTTGTATTTTTTTTATTTTTTTTTTAAAACCCGGGTTTCTATTGCTAACTTAATATTGTTAGTGTAAACTTGTTATCTATTTTTGTATGCATTTAAAATGGAAAAAAAGGTGTTCCACTTTACGGCTTTTTCCGTTAAAACGGCGGGGGCCTGAACCAAACCTCCGTATAAGGGGGGCCCACTGTTTTCGTTTTTGTGTCCTACTTTTAAAACATGCCACAAAACCCTGAGTCCCAGACAGGAGAAGGGGTGTGAGCACCACTGTGCACCATATTAAAATAAGGGGATCCTGGGTACCATATCCTTTTTTTTTCCTATTAAAGAACAACAGTTTTTTTTTTTTCTCAAAAAAGTTAGGAGTACGGTATGAACATATATATGTTTGGACCGTTTATGGGTTAAGAAAAAGAAAAAACCCTAGATGTGTGTATGTTATATATCATGGACCCTGTGTAGTGAAACCAAAAGTGAAACAGAAGTACAAGAAAATTCTGTTACCACGTGTTTATGAGATGAAAAAAAAAACACCAGCAACCTACCATCATGTAAAGCATTTCACGTCAAATAGCGGGATAGGTACCCCCCTGGGGGGTTTGCTGTCTACCAACCTACACCTACAAAAAATTTTCACAAAAAAAAAATTTTTTTTTAACCCTTCAGGGCCCAAAGGGCCAAAATCTAAATCACGCACCATGCCCCAAGAAATTTGAAAAAAAAAAAAAAAAAAATTATTTTTTTCTTACAGAATTAAAGGCATATTTTGTAAAAGGTAATAAAAAAAAAAAAAAAATGAATCGATCAGTACTTACCGAGATACATGCCAAGAATTTTAAAATAAAAAAAAGTTTGGGGTGGTGGCAACATCAACGAATTCCACATACCGTATTATGTTACAGTGGACCCCCCATAACATTACCTCCGAAGCGACAATTAGAAAGGGTTTTTTTATTAATGCGTTTTACGTGTATTTTTGGGGGGCTGAAAGGGACTAATCTACTTCCCAATTTTCTTACGGAACAAATTCGGTCAGTACTGGCACCTGAACATATTTCTGGAAAAAAAAAATATCGTTAACCGGGGCCCCACTGTATTTTTTTTGTTTTAGTTGTTTTTTTCTTTTCTTTCCAATTTTTTTTTCTATTCCACAACTTTTGGGGGCCTGAAAGACCAATACGTTATAAATTATATATATAAACCCTGAAATTGACACAAAACTGCATAAGTTATTATCATTTTATTGTTTCCCACTTTGTTTTTTAAATAAACAACAAATATGTATAATACAATGTTCAAATCATTTTTTTTTACATATTTCAATACGGGACAGGTTTTAGAACGCGGGAGCTTGTGGAAACCCTTGAAAAAAGGGCACCATGCAAAAGGGGCACCTTAAAAATTCCTCACAATAAACCGAGTGTCTTTGTGTTTTTGTTGCCGTCGTTTTTTTTGTGCACAGACATGCATCCTTCTGAAAAATTTCTTTTAGTTGAAGGAAGCTGTATATGAAATGATCACCTTCTCTCCTCAAACGCTTGGGGTATACGTGATGAATTCGAGGCCAGTTGTTTTGCGGTTTGTTACCTGGTACTTCTTAGGTTTGTCTGACAACAACAAAATTAAACCATACGGGGGTCTTACCAGTCTTTTTTTGGGTAAAATTTTATATCATTCACATTGAAATGTCCTGAATAGAAGAAAATTTCATGTACCATTGTAATCTTACAACCCAAAAATAAACAAAACCAATCTGCAGCACACTTGTCAACCAAGGCAGTTTTGTGTATAATAAAATCACTGACACTGGTTTTCGAAACTTCATTAGTCCTCGATCAACTTTGCCACTGTCCCCTTTTGCATTTCTTCGGTGAAGGGTTGTCAACAAGGGACTCCCGTTTGTCATGCCCCGTAATCCCATGATGTCATGGCAGTAAAACCTGCCCGTCACACCACAACCCTGCTTGACCCCTGGCATATTTTACGATAGAACGCACTGTGCCACCACTCTGTCTTTTCCTCTCATGAAATCACTGAAAATGGGCTTGTGACCATTATGGGGTAATAATGTATGGCCCTTACCAAGAAAAGGGTGCCATCATTTTTTCTCACTACGCACCTAGATCCCAAAAACATCTTGGGACTTTAATGTTTTACTCCCCGGGTATACAAAAATACCAACCCCCAGGCCCTGTCACAACACAGAGACAAAAAATTTTATACCAAAGCGTTCCTTTTTGCTCGGTATATACTGCTTAAAATGCAGTCTACCTTTGAACAAAAAAAAGACCGTAATTACAAATTTTTAATGGTAAAGGGATATCCGAACTTTGGGTTTTAGATCATGAAAACATTTCTAATCTTGTAAAAAACCTTCCACTTCTGTCAGGCCTGGTTTTTCAGAGAAGTGCAAAATACGTAAAAGTAAGATAAACCGTTCACTGGTATTTTTTCATGAAGGATGGGGTAGAAATTAGCCGATCTGTGGACCATAGCTTTTTAAATTTTGCTTATAGACGTGAGGCATAAGCATTATTGTTTTCAAAAAAACAAAAAATTTCTGCAAACAGTCGTCTCTTTCCACCCCGTGAGCTTGACTGTGGTGATAAGATCGTATTTTCCCTGGGGTACGAAAAAGCTTATTACTTTTTCCCTAGCAATAATTTCCATCAATGGCTGGTCAAGAATAATTCAAAAAAAATTCCATTTTATTGGCCATGGTTCCAAGGGGGGCAGGGATAGAATCCCTTTGAATCACAAGTGGGGGTTGGGAACAAAAATTTGGGGTTTTCTCCAATCCCACAACTTTTGTGGGGATACTGGCACATAGGCTGGTTTGTACGGGGGGTTGTGGTTGTGGGGGGCTGGTGGCTGACGCTCCGCTTTGTCCTTAACTGACGACAGCAGCGTGGGGCCCCGCATGGCACGGTGAGTCACGCATGGGGTGCCCCTCCACCACCGCACCCTAACACCCTCCACTGATGCCTGTGGCCCAACCTGCCAATGTACCACATCCCTCACATCACACCAAAACGGGTGTAGGGGCCCCGGGTGTTTTTTGGGTGTACCCGGGGTGTAATCCGCCCCTGGGGACGCATAGGGGGACACACCCAGCCATGGCCGGGGAACATACCGACGCTTCACTGGGGAATATGATTTCCCCACTATCACACTCGAATGATCGTCGAGCGCAATAAAATCACAAACCACGTCAGAAAAAATCGTCAACTGAAGTCGAGGGCCCGGGCCCCGCAAAAAAATATTTACTCTTACTTTTTGGAACACCCACCGGAGTCACGAGTGCCCACACCAAGGGAGAAGGCGAGGATCGTCGGGTTTTCTGCACATATCGATATCCGGTCATTTTTTCGGTCACTAACTTATCAAAGCCTAGAATTCGTCTTCATTTTCACTTCCATGTGCAGAACTATCAACAGGAAAGGAGAGTCCCCAATTTTCCGGGAGTGGGGCTGACTTGCGACGAGGATGGGAAAAGGGTGACTGGCCGCGTTCCCCCCAATGCAGCAGGGGCCCCAGATTTTTTTTTTTTCACGCACCCCACGGCGCAGACCCTTCTCTCACATGTAAGCCATGAGCGCTTTTGCGCTAAATTTGACACGCTAGAAATTTTTGGGGTAGCTACGGTTTGGACAACTCACCGAAAAGCCGAGATCTACGGGACGACCCTGAAAGGGGGTTTAAATTATATAAAATTACATATGGTTTTTGAAGGGTAATGCTGGCTTTGGAAAATAGGAGGGGAAAGAGGGGGATTGTGTTTGGGAAGGGGGAAATTCCCCCCATAAAGACTTTTGGTACAAAAAACCTTCTCGAGGGTTTCTTTTTCCCTTTTTTTCTTTTTTTGCCCAGGACCAGATTGAGAGTCCTGGACCCCTTCTCACAAAATAACTGTCCCCAAAGGGTTTTTTTCTAGCATCTCTAAATTTCCCCGAATGGGGCAGGGGTTTTGTCATAAACATGTTTTCAGATAGGCTTGTTTCAGCTTTGCGATGGGGTTTCTCTACAAAAGCTTTCACCCGTCCACTTTCACACACCTCTTTAACTGCAAGAAGGCACCTCCTCACTCCCTCTTCCTCCTCCTCCTCTGAACAAATTCCTCAGCTGCATCTTTGCTGTAAATTGAAGCCTTTCAGCCTTCAGTAGTTAGCTCTTCCCTGTGGTCTTCCTCCAACTCTTCCACATCCCGCCACTTTCCTCCAACCCCAGGATTTCCCCAGTGCCACAATAGCTCTACAGCAGCAGCATGACAGGCAAGCACAGCAACGGTACTAAGCAGCAGCAGCTGAGGGTGGAAAACAGCAGCACAGACGATCTACGGCAGCAGCAGACGGTACAAAAAAAACAAGCAGCAGGCAGCTGAGGGGGTACAGCGCACATAGCTGACGGTGCTAAGCACAGCAGCAGCACTGACAGTGCAGCAGCAGCAGTAAAGGGCAGCAGCAGGCAGCAGCAGCAGCTGACAGTGCAGCACAGCACAAGGTACAACAGCACAGCAGCAGCTGTGGTGGTACAGCAGCAGCAGCAGCGACGGTGCTACAGCGCGGGCGGTGGTAAAAAGCAGCAGCAGCTGTACCACCAATGTAGGTGGTTGTTTGGGGTTTATTATAAAACCCCCGCCAGCTCGGAACAGCACTCCACTTTCATACTTTCAATGATTTTTTTTTCTTCATCTCTAAGAAATTCCCCCCTTATTGCTGTAGGGTTGCACAAAAGCTTTCTTGGGGCCCATGGTCCCTTTTTTTTTGGCAGATAAAATCACCAAAAACACTTAATAAAACGAAAGTTTCGATTGTAAAAGCTTGGTGTTACCCCCGGGGGCTGGGGGGTAAAAAAATGCCACCGGGGGAACTGTGACGGGCTCAGGCCGCACATAACGCTCTCAAAAACAGCGTTGAGCGGGTTTTTTAGCGGTAAGCGAGGCAAAATCGTGGGGAAAAATGTAGCGGTAGCGGGGTCCACTGTTGAGCAAAAGCTTTCCCCAGCCCCCGAGGGAGACAGCCAAATACGTGCAAGTGGCCCCACCGGCAGACAGACGCCCCAAATGGCCATTACAGAATTTAAAGGCCGAAACCGGGGGCTGGAAAAAAATGGGCCCAAACACCAATTGGCCATAAAGAAGCGGCCGATAACCGGGGGTTCACTGTATCTATTAAACCAGCGGTGGTGAAACATGGGGCCCGCCAAGACAATCATTAATATTTTAAAAAAATTTTTTTTATATATATTAAAAAAAAAAAATTTAATTTGGCTATTTTAAATAAATTATTTTACTTAATATACTATGCGGCCCTTTAAAATTGTAAATTTCTGAATGTGGCCCCCCCCGGAAAAATTTGCCTACCCTGTGTTAAACTGTTATTTTTTTTTGAGAAATGTTTGAAACTCTAGGGGATTGATTTTTTGGAATGTTTTTTCCATTTTAAACGTATAATGGACTTGATGTCAGACTAGACAAAAAATTACATGTATGTATTTGTCAATAGTTTACCTTACTATGTTCTTTCAGTTTCCAATAATAAAAAACATATCCCTTAACCCTTTCACTTTCGAGACCCCAAATCTTGAAATGTCTCTCGCTGATTTTTAAAAAAAAAATTCTCAAAGAAATGATAGCGAATCTTTTTCCCAAAGGTAATGACACCAAAATACGAAATTTGATGTAAAACTTAGGAAATGACGCTCTTGCAAAGTAAGCAATTTGGCAATAAAAGTGGCCCTTGGATTAAGACGTCATGGAATAAGGGGAAGTTTCTGTGTCAAATACAGTGGGCCCTCGGGTAACGGTGGCTTTGGCTAATGCCAAAATTGGGTAATGCTTTTCTTAGCATAAAAATATTGACTCAGCTAACGTGAAACTCGGCTAAGGCTTTCGTCCCAAATGTGTCTGCGCAGCCTGAGGGCCCGGGCCCCACCGACTGTGTACAGCCAGTGTGCCCTTGTTTACAAGCCAGGGAGACGATTCCACGCATACAAGCTATATATTTAGTATTATTCCATTGTTTTTAGCTTGTGACTGCTAAATAAGCAATCAAGGGCCCAAAGAAAGCTTTTAGTGCCAGCCCTGTGATAAAGAAGGAAACAAACACAACAAAATTCAAGGAAAAACTCGTAGCAAAGTACCAAAGGGAGGAGGAAGAGAGAGGGGAGAAGTACCTTCGCAAATGATTCGGTGGATTTACGTATGTATGATTCAAAGAAAGGGGTATTGATAAAGGCTATAGGGCCGGCCAGCGATAAAGTGTAGAATTAAACAGTGTAGCAAGAAAGTTAAGGCGAGTAAAGCGATAGAAAAACGACACAACAGTAACTCTCCAATGTTGTTGGAATGTGTGCATATTCGCTGAAAAATACGCCGGCCTGCTATCTTCCACCCCCCTTAAATCTGCCAGCAATCTCCTCCATCAAACTAACTAATTAAACTAAAATCTCTTCCAAGGTAAGTGTAAATATAAAAGTGTAAGCTAAAAGTAAATATAAGTGAAAATAAAAGGACCAATGGAAATACTTAAGTCACTTCTACTTTTTTGGGTTATCCTAGTTACTTTACACATATGCTCCT
Organism: Cherax quadricarinatus; assembly: GCF_026875155.1. Taxonomy (NCBI): domain Eukaryota; kingdom Metazoa; phylum Arthropoda; class Malacostraca; order Decapoda; family Parastacidae; genus Cherax; species Cherax quadricarinatus. The sequence goes on along the minus strand of NC_069481.1, from coordinate 27,252,054 downwards.
ATGTATGAAATCTTTGTATGTAAATTTTATTTGTGTATAGCTGAATAAACTTATTTATTTAATAAATTAAATTAAATATTTCCATTGATAAATGTAAATATTTCTTATTATAAATTACATACAATGTTTTTAAACCCTTTGACTGTTTCGGTCATATATATGTGTCTTACGAGCCACTGGTGTTTGACATATATATACTCAAAAATTCTAGCGGCTTCAAAACAAGTGGAAAAGCTGGTAGGCCCACAGTGGGGTGAATGGTTCTGTGTGGTCGTGTGCACCATATAAAAAAAAATCTTGCAGCATGCAGTGCATAATGAGGGAAAAAAAAAACTCCGACCATTTTTTTTGGATTAAAACGCAGACTTTGTGGTGTATTTTTGTATAGTATTTAGGTTTATTCTCATTTTCTTGGTCTCATTTGATAGAGTGGAAAACATATTATAGAAAAAGAGGTGATTTTGATTGGTTTTTCTAGGAAAAGAACCTTGAAATGGAGCTCAAAGTAGGGAAAACGTTTGATTTTTGCTGATGTTCAAAAGTAAACAAATGATGTTATTGTCCAATTTCAGTAGTAGTAACCAGTTACCAGTAACCAGTTACCAGTAACCAGTGTACAACTCATCGAATGAAACTCAACGTTGGGATTACACAATAGAGGTGATAAAAAAAAATTTGATCGATCATCTGTATTCATGTGATCTACGGATTCTGAGGAAGGAATATATACAAAGAAAGAGTGTTTAACAGAAAGCAGATTCGGTGCACTCAAATCTAGACTTAACTCTCAGAACTTGAGAGAACGTGAACACAAAAAAAAAAAAAAATTCTTGAATACTGATAAGTTGATACTGTAATTATTCATCTATACAGGTTATTTACATTTAAACCCCAACTCTGCTAGGGTAAGATTGACATATGCAGAATGGGTGTCATCTCTGGGAGGATCGAATTCCTCTGCAATGGCTAACACATGCCTTGACTGAGGACAGTCTGAACGAGTATACAAAGAATACAGCTACAATCACTAGTGACTGTGGAATTACTAATTCTTGGCTCATTACAAAGTCACTAATGGGTGCTGTGGCTTCACAGTAAGAATAAGATCTTCCTGGAGCAGGAATCGAATCACACCAGAACACAAGGGATCGGTTCTTTCTTACTGGAGGAATGAACAAACTAGGTGGAGTGGATGACTCGCCCGGTTGAAAAAATTAACGCTATAACACGCAATATGAGCAAGGGAGAACGAATCTACTATCTCAAACTGCAAGCGCAGGAGAAAAGAAATGAACACGGTGAACAATGCTGATATTCAATCTGAGTCGCACACAGTGACACGAGGTATCAGCTATAAACTTCACTTACAAATGTTAACAACGTGGAAGTTACTCGAGAAATAACTTCTTACAATGCACTGATTACTGTCAACTAGGATGGGATCACAATCTGAAGGAGTGACAGTATTACTAGTGCCTGACCGCTCGGCTACGTTAATAAGTAATTCACGGATCTATAGGAACTTAATCTGAACTTCACATTTCGCAGCACTTTAACAAATCTCAGATACAAGCTGTGAGAACAAACACATTGCTCAAGGGCTAGGTATTGTCTTTCAGTCAGTAAGGGAATGTTGGTACTGTGGACTGATTCATATTGACTTTGACTGGCATGATACACTAAGTGAACATTCAAAAGTGACTGGGACATGATCTCAGGGAACTTACTCAAGGACATAAGGCAAAAAACGAGCGATAACACTGAAAAATATTGCAAAAAAAAAAAAAAAATGAGTCAAAGAAACACGAGTCTACACTGAAAACACAAGGTTTAGAGTACACAAGAAATTTACTATAAATGTCTCACACACGCACATGTCTTTAAATGCAAGAAAAATGTCTCTAAACAGAAAAAT
>NC_069481.1:27233256-27249639 GCF_026875155.1 Cherax quadricarinatus | reverse complement strand
ACATTGATTGGATCTCTTGACTGGGTATTTAGAATCTTACGATTTTTGTAGTAGTTCAGGATTGCTTTTTGAAGCAGTTTGTGACAGGCCCTCAAGGGGTAATAACCTGCTTGACTTAGTTCTGGGCAATAAAAAAAAAAAACAAAAAAAAAAAACAAAAAAAAAAAAAAAAAAAAAATAACAATTGAATTGTTTGTATTTTTTTTATTTTTGTGAATTTTTTTGGTTTGATTGTTGTTTATTTTTTTTTTTTTTTTGTTTTTTGATGATGATTGATTGATTTATCTTTGATTTTTTTTGTTTTGAATCCCTTGTTAATAATTTAGAAGTTTCAGAGGAACTGGGTGCTAGCGACCACAAATCAATTAACATGTAGAATTGAAATGGAAGTATGATAGTAGGGATAACTCAGTAACAGTCCCAGATTTTCGCTCTTAGCAGATTACGATGGGTTAGAGAACATTATCGTCTGTTGACTGGGTAACGAAGAGAGCTTCATATGGGACCGTTTTTGAAAACCAAAACCCCATTACTTTTACTGCTCAAAACAACGTTTATCCCTTATAAGGAAATTAGATCAAATAGAAATGACCCAAATAGGAATGAATAATAGGCTGAAATATTACCTAGGGCATATAAAGAAAGGAATTTATAGGCGTATCAAAAGAGGGCGAGGGTATCTTATGAATCAGTATATTGACATTAGAGGGACCATTAAAAAGGGGATATGAAAAGCTAAAGGGACTATGAAATAATGTTGCTAGGGATTCTAAAACTAACCCAAAAGTTTTTACCAGGGTCTATTAGAAACAAAGTCAGAGATAAGATAGTCCCTTAAAAATTCTATGGGCATCTTACTGACAAAGAGAATGAAATGTGCTCGTTTTTAAATAAATATTTTCTCTCGGTTTTTACACAGGAAGCACTAATAATATTCCGGTAATTAATTTTTATAGTTGGATCAGAAGAAGATAAATTTTGTAACATCACAGTCACTAGTGAAATAGGTTTGTGAAAGCAGATAGACCGACTGAAGCAAAATAAGTAAGGGTCCTGAAGAGGTTTTTTCAAGGGTTCTTAAGGATTGTAAAATGGAAGTCTGTGAACAATTAACTAATATTTTTAATTTATCTCTTTTAAACAGGTGCAGTGTTGATATGTGGAAGAAGGGCTTATGTTATTCCTATTTTTAATACAAGGGGGAAAAGTCTGTTACCGTCAAATTACCGCCCAATATGCCTGACTCAATTGTAGGCAAATACTAGAGTCTATTTTTGCTGTGATTATAGAAGCCATCTCGATAAGCATTGCTTGATTAATGATACTCAGCATGGATTCACAAGAGGCCGCCGGTCTTGGTCTAACTAATTTATTAACTTTCTTCAGGTAATAGCTTTTGAGGCTGTTGACCTCGATAATGAATTTGATTATTGTTTACTAGATTTGAGTAAGGCATTTGATAGTGTTCCGCAACCAAAGGATGTTGAAGAAAGTAGCAGCTCAGTGGCATTGGGGGAAGGGTTGCTCTCGTGGATCGAGTCATGGCTCACAGACGGAAGCAGTGAGTGTCCATATATGGGGTTAAATCCGGTGGGGAAGTAAAAACAAGTGGCGTTCCTAGGGATCTGTCTTGGGCCCGTTGTTTGTTTATAATTTAATATCAATGATCTTGATGAAGGAATATTAGTGTTATGACGCAAATTCGCCGGATGACACGAAGATAGGTAGGAAATTGATTCAAACGTAGATGTTAGGGAACTTCAGGAGGGATTTAGACAAACTCTACTCTTGGACTCAGGAAATTGGCAGATGCAGTTCAATGTAGATAATGCAAGGTTCTGAAGGCTCGGGAGTGTCAATAACCCTAGCCTTATAAGTTAAATAATGTTAGTACTTAGCATACTGATTGCGAATAAGGACTTGGGGGTATGGTAAGCAGCAAACTTAAACCAAGACAGCAATGCCTTAGCGTTACGTAATAAGGCAAATAGATTTTATGGGATTTATATCAAGAAGTGTAAGGCAACAGAAGTCCAGAGGTCATCTGAGGCTTTATACTTCATTTGTAAGGCCTACCTCGATTATGCAAGCTCAATTATGGTCTCCCATATTACAGAATGGACATAAATTCGATTTAGAAATCATTCAGCGTGGCATGATAAAATTAATTACTTTGCATTAGAAAATCTTCCTTATGATGAAAGATTGATGACTCTTAAGGTACATTCACTTGTTAGACGAAAAATGAGGGGAACGAGACCTGATCGATGTGTATATGTGGAAGATAGGTATTAATAAAAGGGGATATTAACAAGGTTCTTGAGGATATTCTCTCCAAGAGAGAAACCCGCAGTATGGATTTAAATGTAGATAAGTTTTAGATTTAGAAAGGTCATAGGTAGCTATTGGTGTGGAATTTGGGTAGTTGATGAGTGGGAAAAGTCTACCTAGTTGGGTTATTGAGGCTAGGACTTTGGGTAGTTTCAAATTTAGGTTGATAAAAGTTCTGAGTGGGAAGGGTTGGATTTGAGGGGGACTGGAATATTCGGAAGCTTGTTTATTGGGTGGCAATTGACAGAAAATTGGGTTCGGTCAATTGTTTGTTGTGGGATGAACGTAAAGGTCCTGCCTAGTATGGGCCACCAGGCCTGCTGCAGTGTTCCTCTTTCTTATGTTCTTTATGTTTTTATGGCAATATTAACACAAATGCAGTTATAATGTAATTCTACCAAACTTTATTGCAGTATAAGTGAACCGTTATTGAACTACGTTTAGCCCACACAGTGGGCTTTTTCAAGTCACAAACTGAATCTACTGGGGGCTGAACGAACGAACGAAAGTTCAGGTAAGATCCCAAATGGGATGAGCGGGGAAGACGGGACAGACGAAGATTAGTGCTGGAGTGGAGTGTTCTTAGTCGTAGATAGAAATAGAGCCTGGGGCTTAACCCAGCAGCAATAGGCGATCGTGGGACAGATATTTGAAAAGAGAAATTCCGGTTCTTCTGTTGGGATCGGTGGGGTGAGTGGGAGTAAGGGACTTGCGACCTTTAGAGCTAGAGAGGGTTGCAGAATGTGTCAGTCTTAACAATAAAAAGCTAAGGCGAACGTGGGTCTGAGAATGGTACCTGTCTTAGAAAGGTTTACCTGTCAGCGGATCCATGGTTATTTGGAAGTAGGGTTAGGAGCTGGATCATGCAAGAGTTAGAAAAGGTTGTGATGGTTTTGTGGGTCTGCGAATGTCTCGTCAAGGAGAGAGGTCCAGTAGTCATGTCGTGTCTCAAGTTTGTCTATCTGTCGGTCATGAGCCTCGTACTAGTACATGATTCAGCGCAGGGACGTCTTATGGGCATGGAGAGTCTCGCTTGTGGCCGAAGTGCTCCCATCTGACATCAAAGCACCAGCTGCAGCGCCTTGATTAGGACTCGCTGCAGTTTTAAGTAGTTTGTTTTTGCTTGCAAGAGAAGTGGGCTAGAAGGAGGTAAGTTATCAGGGAGTATTAGGGATTTGTAGAGGTGTAGTTTGGTGGTTGAGATGCATGTTTCAGCTTTTGTAGAGGCCCGCAAGGGCTTACTAGCTATTGCATGCCTTGAGTGAATGTGTCCGTGTAAACGAAGAAGGTAGTCATGATTATCGCCAGGACAGTGACAGATTGTGTGATAGGGAAGTAAGTGCGGGTGTTCAGCTGTCTGTGTTCGACAGGTAATGGAGGATTCACGTTTCCTGTAGTTAAAATACGTAATACTGGTTTTTTGCTGCATTGGTTTTGATCCTCCATTTTTGTTCCCAGTGGGCCTATACTGTCAACTCTTTTGTGTTTTGTCGTGTGTGTGTATCTTTATTTGGATGAGTGATAGTTGTGTAATGTGCGGCTTGAATATGCTAGTTTGTGATGGAGTTGTGGTGTTAGGTGTTGGAATGTCGTTAGTGTATAAAATGTAGAGGGTAGGGGAAAGGACTGATCCCTGGGGTACTCCAGCATTTAGTGTGAAGTAGTCAGAGTAACAGACTTGGAAATTTTTGATTCTTCATGGTACGGCCGTCTAGGAAGTTGAAGAGGAGTTACGAGTATGAGAGGCAGTTGAAGTTGTGCAGAGTTTGTACTTGAGCCCCTCGTGCCACACAGTGTCAAAAGCTTTTTCAACGTCTTTTGAAACCAGGGCTGTCCTGTTTCTTGTTTTGTGTTTTGTGGATGTAGTTGAGAATGTGTTAATGGCATCCTGTGTGGATCTGTGTGTTCTGAGCCAAAATGTCCATCTGAAAGTAGAGAATTATGTTCAGGTTTCTGCGAAGGCGGATGATTAATGAGTTTTTTCAAGAGTTTTCCTAAAGTTTCGAGGGAGGCTGATAGGGCGATAGTTTCTAGGGTCAGAGTGGTCTTTATTGGGTTTAGGGAGGAGGATAGCAGTTGCGCTTTGTAGAGGGGCAGGAAGTATCCAGGTGGCAAGGGAGGCATTGGAGGAGGTTTGTGTAGGCAGTAATGATAGAGTCAGGAAGGATGTTTCAGGATTATATGGTTTAGGCTTGAGGCACCAGGAGCGTTGTAGGAGGAAAGGTGCTGAGGAGAGTTAGAGTTTAGGTCTGTTTGGTGAAAGGAGTGTCGAGTTCTTGGGAGAGTAAGAGTGTCTTGATGTATGTGGCTGTCGGGTGGTTGTTTATTGTGTGTGGGCAGTGTTCCAGTGTTCTATGTTTGATGTGTTGGATATATCGTAGGGTGAGGTGGGTGTGCGTGGAAGAGATGTTCTCCAGATGTGTTTTTGAAGATGTTGGTAGCAGCCTGTGGGTGTTGAGATGTGTGTGTTGTTGTGGGTGTGATGTGTTTGAATTTGTTGAGTGGGTGTAGGGCCTCTGTTTTTTTTGATAAAGTTCCTAGAATGGCTTTAGTGTTTTTAACACGCTGGCCTGTCCGCTTGTTGAATTAGTCGTGACCAGTGATTGTTGTGTTTGGTTAGGCTGTGTTAAAATGTTGTTTCTAGGTAAGTGAGATCTAATTCGGTCTTGATTAAATCTATGTGTGTTTGTAGAGGAAGGCGGTTGTGGTAGCAGATAATTAGTCTTCTTGTTCTGAGGGACGAGTTTTGAAGGAATATACCGAGTGGTGTGTGTTTCTTTGGTATTGCGAATGTTGGCTGCTGTGTAATGGGGTCCTGGATGGAGATCAAAGTTGAGTAAATCGATTCGTCAGAGATAGGTTTTTGTTGTGTAGTCTTAGGTGTGGTTAATATGTTATATGTGATGATTTCTATTTCCGTCAATTCAACCAGAATGTGGCTTCTATAACTAGATGAACCTCTTGCCAAGAAACTTCTTTATCGCTATCCACATAAGAACACTGTAGAAGGTCTGCTCCAATACTTGTCCAGTCTCTTACCAAGCTACCCAAGTTTTAGACTCTACGTACCCAACTCGGTACTTCTTCAGATGCAGCATTCTTCACCTGACCTCAGCCGGGACTATAAATACTCGCGTTCCTTCAACCCCAGGTAGTTCTGTTTGTGACTTGAATAAAAGCCCACTGTGTGGGCGAAAACGTAGTCAATAAAGGATCACATTATACTGCATTTGTGTTTTTATTGCCATTGTGTCGGTATTTTTACCATTTATTTCCTTATGTCTTATGTTATCTATGCTATGGGGAAGGGAAACCAACAGTGGTTGCAGGAACCTGCCTTGTGGAACTTAGCTTTTTACCTCCTCTGAAGCTGGAGTTTGCTCTGTTTACTACAACCTTTTTGTGTTGTGTGTTGGGAACTCGGATATCATATGCCTATTTTTTCCTTCATTTGTGCGCTATCTCTCTATGATCGCATTTATCAAACGCCTTTGCAAAACTGTGAAATCACATCTGCGTTTGGTTTCATCTTATGCCTCTTTAATTCTGTCATAGTGGTTTAGCAGCTGTGACAGCATGAACGTCCAGCTGCATAACTATGCTGGTTTTGTTTATGCAGGTTGTGCTGGTCAAGAAATTTGTAATCTTGCCGTCTCTTCAGTTTTCGAAGATTTTTTTATGATGTGAGAAGTGTGGTTTGCAATTTTTAGCTAGTGTCTCTACTTCTCCCTATACTGAGGGGAGCTCGTGGTATGAACTCTTTAAGGTTTCCGGTATTTCACCTTGATCTAGGCTTATTCTTTCAAAGTATTCCTGAGAGGGCTCGTGCTAGAGTTACTTTTGTACTTCTTATATAACAGAGAATTCACATGAATCTGGCCTAGTGTTATCCATTACTTTTTCCAATCTGTGGAATTGTTCTAATGTTAGTCTGCGCGGCTCGGCTAGAGTGAAAAATGTTCTGCATTCTCAGCATTGCTGTCATTTTGGGGGTCGCTGAACACCGACTCATCTGTTCTTTTAGGTATTCACTCTTTCCGGTTCACCATCAGTATTCGAACCTCCTCTCAATAATGGTCACTTGGATTTTTCATAGGAATAGTAATATTTTGGGTTTCTAGGCCAATATCCCTGTTATGGCCTTTGTCTTTGTTCTCCTTCTGATGTTATGACTTCGAAAGTTTCTTTGTTGCAGTGATCTCTCGGCAATGTTATCTTTCCTCTGCTTGGGACATATTGGTGTTTTTTAGTAATTAGTAACCCGTTTTCTTCTTCTGTGCCAACTCTTACGCTCTCTATCTTTATATTGATCTTCTGGGTTTCGTAATGGTACATGTTTATTACAAACCTTGTATACTTTAATCAGTTTCTTTAGGCACTGGTAGGGGATTTTGGGTGTTTCATGTTGATGTTCTTGAATTATTTTTTCCAGTCAATTCTATGGTTGTTGAAATTAAAACTTACTGTACCAGCCGTGTCTAACTTAGTGCTGCAGTTCCCTATCCCTGAGTTAATACTGTTTGTATTTCTATGATGTTTTGGTCAGAGTATATTTATTGTCCTTTGAGTAGTTCCTCGTTGTTTGTTTAAATACAATATCCAGGGTATTTTTAATTTATGGGATCGTTATCTTTTGGTTTCTATCTAAAATACTTTTCACCAGCTTCATCAATTCCTGGTGTTTGTGCCTGTTGAGGCTAGGGTGCTGCCGGGTGACATTTCTGGTATTACATTTGCGTTGCTCCCTTCTTCATTATACATGAGGGGAGATTAAAATCTAGAGGAGTATAATATTTTGTGTGGGATTTTCTATCCTATCCAGACATCTATTCTACCTTCTGTAACTGATCTGTGAATTCTTCAAACAGTTGCTGATTAGTGGTTATCTCATAGGATAATAACCAAATTTCCTATTTTCACTTTCATGCCTCGAATATCTATGTTGCACAGAAATTTTTTACTGTTGCACAGAAACTGCTGATTTCGTTGAATTCAGAGCAGTTCTGATGCAACAGAAAGTATCTTTTACATAAAGTCTACTTCTCCTCGTGACCTTTTAATTCTATCACTTCGCTACATGTTTTATTTTCTGTTTTCTTTATCGCTCCGTCAAAAATGTCCTTGTGTGTGTTTCTGTAAATGCTCCAAAACATGGGCATTTTTCTTCTGTGAGGAGCCCACTAATATAACTTTGTCGTTATCATTTTGATTTCAAACCATGAATTTTGATAAGAAGAAGCAGGATTTACCATTTGGGATTTTTGATTTATGTCATCACTATAGAAGTGGTGTTATAACAATTTAGTTCATTAGAGTAATAGGATGAAATATCTCCCCCTAATTGGTTGGTCTGCAGGCTGTGGATTGCTGTGTATACTGGCAATGAGTAGTTATTTATTATGTCTTGCTTAAGCCAGGTTCATTGAAAAAAATACAGGAGAAAGTTGTATTTAGGGAATCAAGGTATTGCCAGGAGGTCATCATAGTGTTTGCTTTAATGACTGACCCTGATGCTGTAGTTAATAACTGCTATACTTTTAGCAGTATTTAGGACAGTGCTGGCTGGTGTCCTAAATACTGCTAAAAGGCAGATTTACTTAAACAATAAATTTTGATTTGGAAAGCCAGATTATATTATTTGGTAGCAAGCGCGCTTCCCCAGCTGTGGAGGGGAAAATGCCTTTGTTCTGTTTTTTGTAATAACCAGATATTTCGAGCAATGATGGGGCGTCACACTATTGTTCAATTTTCTTTCAAGTGTAGTATGCATGTTGGTTGGAACATCTAGTTAAATAAATGGTATGGTTGTGTATTTAGGAGAATGCACAATAAGCCTCACCACTAATCGATTGGGTTCATAAGGTCCACCCGCTACTGACCTTTACTCTGTTAGGTACCATGTTTGTAATGCCTATGTAGTAACCACTTTGTTATTGCAGTCTTTTTTAATCTTGAAAAGGCATTTACGCACATCTTGGCCCAAGCTCATTTCCTTTAAGCCTTTGAGGCTAATGTAATTCCAGGTTTGGCTTAATAATTTGCTGGTCTCCTGAACTTTGTCCAGCTGAAGATGTACCAGCATATTTGATAACTAACTAAAGTCTGTGTGGAGCATAATATGATGACACATGCACTGAAAAAATGTGCAAGGGATTATAGCCTGAAAATATACCGGGCCCACGCTGTTTAGTTCAAAATTAGCAATTTCCTAAATAAATATTTTTAATATTTTTCTACTTGCTATGAATGTTCTGACCTCTGTTCTACCATCTAATATTTGGTCATCACTTTAATGTTGTTGACTTTGCTATAGGCTCGCTTGACTGTCGCCTGATGCAGGCTCACTCCAGAATACTGTCAACTGTGTTTTCCATTGGGCCACTACTCATTGGATTAAATTTATTTGCTGCTAAAATTCACGTAAATTGCTTTCACCAGACGTTCTGTAGTCTCTGTTATTCTATTGTACCTGTTGGATCCCATATCAATTGAAACATGATATGGTCAGATTTTTCGGCGTTCTGTAATGAACTCTGGGCTGTCCTGAAATCCACCCACATTAACTCCCAGAAGAATGCAACTTGCCTAGCTGGATGAACCTTAAAGTCTGGCTCATTTATAGGGGGAAGGACCGTAAATTCTTCTTCAACTGCATTCGGCTTAATTTTTCGAAAAATAGACTGTGTGGCGATTTCAGATATATTCTGCAGGCCTCTCCCGCAAGTCTTTTTAAACCTTATCCTATCCTTCATTAGGGGTTACTTTATGTCCAGGTGCTTTTCACTCCTCAATCGAGAGCCTATGTGCAGAGTGTGAACGTTAAATCCTTGAACTATCATTGTGGATGCTCATTTATCTCCGATATTTTTGTCTGCTGTCATGACTGTCTCGATCTTTCTGCATACAGGAAAGTAAGATGTTAGTCCCATGTAGGGCCCCACTTAAATGACATGTTAGGTTCCTGACTACCACTGGAAAGCGAACATCGGTGGTAAGCCGAACGACCATTTTTTCCACTTATAAGAGCATATAAATGGCCAAATAATAATTTTACATAACCTGTTTTGGTAAGTAATGAGTGTTCACAGGAGTACACTCATTACGTACTCCCAAAATATTTGTAGTCTGAATGATAGGGTGAGAGATGAGTAATGTTTATTGTAAGAAGTCGGCTGTGGTAGGTATGATAGCCCACCTGGCCAACCACCCACATGTAATCATACTACGACATTTAAAGTGACGAGAGCGATAAGATAAAAATAATGAGTGAAACACGCATTACTTAGCTTAAAAATTTCAGTGTTAATGGTCTTAAAATAAGAATGAGAGGTGATAGTATTTATTTGTAGAAAGTCAGTGTGATAGGTATGTATGCAATTCTGGCAAACCCACCAACAAGTAACATATACGACATTTAAAATGCCCTAGAAAAAAAAATAAATGCATATGCAGTACACTCATTACTTATGTGGAAAATTAAATTACCTGTCTGTAATCATCAAGGTACATACCAGTAAATGGTAACAAAGATAAGTATTCTTTATCAAGGTTACTGAGACAAGTAGGGATTTTTAGGGAACCTAGGCTGTCAAAATGAATGCCCCACTTCATACCTACCATAATCTATCTCTCACAAGTCACTTGGACCTACATTAATTTAATTGAAATCTACATCATAGGAATTCTGATAAACATTAATACAATTATGTGGTCTGGATATTAAAATTAATAAATGAATTTAATATACACATTCAGGTAAAAGTAAGGAGAATGTATATTCATAAGGACTCACCAATTTTGGTCTGGAAGATAATGGTGTGTGTCATTTACCCCCTGCCCTTAAATTGAAGAAAATACTGGCCAGAATCTCAACAAAATAGACAACGACTTAGGCTGCCCGCGTTCCTAAGCTGTCCTGTCATCTGTTTAATGCTCAGATTATGCAGAACGCAAATTCTAGCAAGTTCGGCTCCTATTGGAGTTTCAAACACAGTTTAATTTCAAAACAACGAAATTTATGCACATTCATCAGGCGTGCCTGTACCACATTCAAAACTATGGCGTCTCACACTGCTGGTCAGTTGCAGGTCAGGCTTCCCTGTCGGTTCACTTCTTTTAAAAACACTTAGAGCAATAGTAAATGGATTATTTAGCAGGTTTATTTACATTATAAAAAAATTTAAAGCATAATTTTTGGGTGATTATTTTCCACACTGCTGCCGGGGAGGTCGTTCTAAATGACTCAAATTTCTCCTTCCTTTAGGGAGACGATTCCAGCAGCTTTTGGCTTGAGTGGCTGTTCTCCTAGTAGTCTTACTTCTATTTCCATCTTCCTGCATCACTTGGTCAGCGTTTCCTTCATATACTCCTGTCTCTTTCCCTTAGTTATATTTCGTTGATGAATACATTTAATTCCAAGGGAATCAATTTATTAATGTACATAAAACTTTCCTGGCCACGACACAACACTTTGACTTTCCGGACAACCCTTGTGCATCTGGTACAATGTCAATACTTTGCCCAGAGGCCATATGTTTTCGATGTTTTCAGATCAATTGACACAATGTCCTTGGTTGAATGTTCTGTCGATTTATGCCTCTGTCTACACCATAAAAGTGTTCATGTGTGTAAAAGAAGATATTCCTTATGCACACATTAGACCAGTGGTCAATTACTTTATTTAACATTTTAAATTTATCACAAACACTGCTGCTCGTTTTAATCTTCATTACTTTCTTCAGAATTATTTCTATAGACATGGGCAGCTTTCCAATTTCTTCCACATATTAGGATGAGAAGGTGTTAATACATCTGCATCGGTGTATCAATCATGTACGAGAGAGGCCGATTATTTATTCGATTCCTCTGCCCCCACCCAAACACCGCATGAAATTCTCCAAATTACTTGCTTTCTTCCGGTTGTATTACTTTAGGAGACACCTCTTCACTGTGCCTATCAGTCTCGTACGCCCATCCCCCTGCCAAGGGGGCTCTAGGAGTAATTAAATTTCCAGTTACACCCTCGCGGGTTAAACAGATATTGAACATTGTTACTATTATTAATTTGTCAAACGTGTTTGAGGCACCCGCATACAAAATTTATGGTACTTATCCGAAATCTCAATCCGGACAGGATCTCCTAGCTGCAAATTTTCGAAAACAGTGTATAAAACTGTTCTGTAGACAAAGCTGAAACCACTTCTTAGTAGCAGTACAAGTGAACAAGCATACATACCTTCAGTGGAACACTATCCTCAAATTAACTGTTAAAATGAGTGAACCACTTTAGTCTACACTGTGCATCAAATGGTTCCACTATTTGTACTCGCTCCTTTGGCATGGTGGAGGACCTGGGTAATATAGGATCTGGCATACACACGGCAACATATTACGAAGATTTAATACCCTTTTTACACTTTGCCCGGTCCTTGTGGAATCCAGAAAGTTTCCCTAATTACAATTTAAGGTATCTTGTACCCAGCATGCATTTACATTTTTATGGGCAATTAAAACATTTATATTTTGTAGAGGGACCAACTTGGTTAAAATTGATTACTTTGGGAGGAAAGAAGAAAACTATTCATATCAATGGCTCAGGTACGACAAAATATTGGAGAGGTTGGTACATTTATTTCATACTAGGGGAGCAATATACGCCTTTTGTTACAAGGCAATTAGCTTTATTTCCAACCAGTCGGTCCTTTTTAAAACCTTGATACAGCATTTACAAATTTTGCGTAAGGTAAAACTAGGAGAAAAGGAAATCAGATAGATTATCCTCACCAGGGTACATGGTTAAATGTTAACTTTATATGACCCCAACTATAATATTCTTTGCATCTGTTTAATTTCAGCGAGACTGTTTTGTATGTAACACATTTTATGTTTTCCATTACGAATCATTGCATGGTTATTCATATTCGACAAAATTACGTGTCGCTAATATTTATATCCGGCACTTTTTTAATTATTAGCTAATTTGACACTACATAAATGGTGTTAATTCCAACTGAGATATTGTATGTGTTTAATTGGAGACACTTTAGGCCTTAGTCATAACCTAGAGCAAATGACATATTAATTGAAGGTAAGCACTGCTCAATTAGCAATTTTGAAGCATCACAAAAAATATGGAGTCTTTTGTTCATCTGGATTGGCCACTGGGTGGCGAACTCAACATTGGATTTTGTTCACAATCACCAATATTTTTTTTCCATAATCCTCGTTAAGGAAATTCAGGTTGGTTATTTTTCATCCAAGACATTCAGTTTCCATGATTCTTGTATTATAATTTTTTAAAAGTAAAGGGGGTGACATAGTCTTGGATCAAAAGATTGCGAAACTTCAGCAGAAAGTTTCTTTAGTTAATTATGGGCATACGTAATTATTAGGTTTTAACATTAAAAATTCTCTCATTATATGTTATCATAATTATAAAATTGTATTTAAAATGTTTTGTTTTTATATCGAGCTGAGAGCTAGAGTGAGAATAATTAATATCTTTTAGACAAAGTAAAATGAGAAGAGGTATTAGAGTTGAGATGTGTATGTATGAAGGAATTATTAATTTTCATAATGAGGCAATTTGCCCAGCCGCACATCATTTGCTTTATTTTTATAGCCTCTTCATAAAGTCATGTAATCTGTACTTTCAGCTCGCGCGCAGTTGAGGTCCAACACAAGGATTTGTCACATAAAATTGAGCTAGTTGTAAACAACGTCCTCATCTCCACCTCCGTTTTTTTTTGTGGTGTTATAATTTTATTTTTTTTTATTATTAAAAATATCACAACCACCTTCCCACACACAACAATGTGAATTACTATTCGTATAAGATTCTGTTCACTCTATTTAATAAGACCGCCTCGTGTTTCACGACCGTTGCACCCGCTAGCGCAAAATGTGCCGTCTTGCTCTCGCCTCACGCCACCCCAGCAATCACACTATTCCTCTCTCACTGATGCCAAATCGAAAGGTTGTTTCAGAGGGTATGTACGCGTGGACCATCCCTAGGATTACTAAGGCCCTACATAAGGGGTACCCCCAATCTTCCGCGCTACAGTCTCTTAGTAACAACTCTCCGCGCGACCTTAACCTTCTCGTCGCCGTTCTAAAGGCAATAACTTCCTTCGCTGAATTTATCTAAGATATCTTCTATTTTTCCACACGACGAATCTGTCATCAGTCATTTTAAATAGGTAATATTTGTTAATCTTGGAAATACATTTAAAACAGATCTCAGAGGAGTGGTCTTAGAATCCTTCTTCACTCCTGTGATGTGCGCAAATAGTGACAAAAATTTTGGCATCGCGCGCACTCGCGCGAGTGCCTCTTTTATAAAATTTAATAATTAATTGTTCAGTTATTATATCCAATTATAGGCAGTCAACAATTTGGTTTCTTACTCAGATTCGCGGAGCTGAGCCTTTAATTGTCATAATGCATTCTGTAATTAGTGGGCAATTCTGTGTGGTTCAGTTCACGGAAGTATACCAGAGTTTTTGTCCAGATTCCAATTTTACATTCAGGTATGTCTGAGTAAAAGAATGTCTGGGACTTTTCTTTTACATTTGTTCCTATGCTGTTCTAAATTCCCACAGTTTATGTATGGCTCAACACATCCTCTATGGAAGAATTAAATTAGGGCACGATTTCATGAGAAAGAAACAGTGATAGTATTTATTGTTTCCTCTAGTCGTGCATATATTATTAGAGGAATCCATTCCATACACACTCTACACTCCGGCCCTCTGCAGTCTTTAAAAGGGTGACACCAGAATCTTTACCATACTTTATACAGGAGGCATAATCCGCTTCACACGCTCCGACTCTCTCTCTATTTATTGGGCATAAACAGAATCACTATTTACACCAGAAGGTGCTAATTTACATTATGTGAACAGTCTTACTGTAGCTTTAACTAAGCCTCCCTACAGTAGATATTTTCTCTGGGAGTTTTCTACATTACTGTATTAAACCAGTTTAATTATTGCCCAAATGATGGTTATATTTAAACTAGTGTATAAACACTGTTCTTTTATCTGAGAGAAACAGATAAATTTAGAGTTGTAGGTTATAACAAATATATACTTTCTACATCAAGACATTTACGTTTTATGAAAGTAACGCTGTGATCCCTGGTTAATTATGCAGTTACATTTTTTTATTTATGTTTTATATCATCAATTTTACTGGTAAAACAGGTAAGGGCTATTCAGCACAATAACCTTATTATTAAACATTAGCAGCAATTTTTACAATAGCCACTGTTTGTCAGGCTCGCGCGCGCGCACTCTCCAATTATCTTTTATAAATTTATCATTTAGACTTACAATGATATATGGTGTCTTCCTTTGGACATTGATAAAACAGTTGTTTAATTTGGCATGGACAATTCCTTTACATTGTGATTAATAGAATTCTGATACATTACCAAGTTTTCAATCTTTCAAACTTTATCATTCCACGAATTGTATGCATTGCAATTCTTAGAAAAAAATGGTACCCTTGCAGATGAGAAAAGTCTCTTTTTCTTTGAAGTTTTTTAATTCACTGGGTACTAATCTTAGGAGGGTTATAACTTCTTCTTATTAAGGGAGAATCATTATTTCTGATTCCTGCTATTTGATATTTACCTATGCAACTCTTTTTGGGAAAATGAATTTTGATTATTAACATTGGATAATTTTTTCCCCTTGTGAAACTTGACAGATACCTCAAGTTAACCTCAGAGTTATTTTGTGTTCCCACCTTTAAAATATTTGGTTGGCTGGTCTGCAACTGAACAATAATTCTTGTAGTCCTAGTATTATTTCCTCCAGACCAAAATAACTTTTGTGATACTTGTTCGGAGAGTCATTCAAGTGTTTTACAGCTTAATTTACCTTTTACAATGGCCCACTCAATAACCAATCTGATTCCTTCAGATATATTTATTATTTTAAGTTTGAAAGTTCTCTCCAGTTTAACTCAAAACTGCTGAAAAACCTTTGTAAGTCTGATCTGGAGTTTTTAAATTAACAATGATATTCACTAGATCCAACCTACTTTGTTCTATATTACCATAAGTGACCTTCAACAAGTCAACTGCTTCCCTGTAAGAGTCATCTACTTTGGGGAAAGGGTTTGTATGAAATGTGACATCTCCTCTTATCTGTCCTTTAGGAAAAAATAATTTAGTTACACAGGCTAGGTCACTCCTGTCATGCACAGCTGTTTTAAAATGACCGAAACACCTCCCTGTTTTCTCCAGGATTAAATACACGTAAACATAATTCTGGGAGTTTTGGCAATGACATATTATTTGTTGGAATAGATTGATTAACTGCCTGGTTTACACCTTTTAATTTATTCAAAGCCTGACTTTTACAAGAAAGAATCTTTTCCTCTAATTTATAATTCTGATTAATCATAAGAATTTTTTCTCTCTCATCTCCACAATTTACTAACAAATCTCCTTCATAATCTTTATAATATAATTTGTATGAATCATATCTATTCCCTAAAGCATCTAAATACAATTTTAAATCATCAGTGTTCACAGTTTCTTGATTCATTATTTCTAAACATCTATTGTATGCCTTTGTTACATGACCCTTTCTAGCCTGCAATGATGATTTTTTTTTGCTCTAAATTCCATGTGTCTGTCATCTACGTTAATTTCCTCATTTTCACCCATGGTTCAATGTATTAAATTCAGCTTAATTAATAACACTGATTATGTACTTAATTATGAACTTTATAAAGGTATATATTGCAACTTACCTTGAATAAGTCCTAGCTTCTTGAGCTTAGCAATTACATGTAAGGAAATTATAATATAAACTTTAAATATACATTAATAATTTTAGCTACACTTGAGCTTAGCAATTACACATGTAAGGAAATTACAATATAAATTTTAAATGCATTAATATGAATCCTGGTTACACTTGAGCTTAGCAATTACACATGTAAGGAAATTATAATATAAATTTTAAATGCATTAATGTGAATCCTAGCTACACTTGAGCTTGGCAATTACTCATGTAACAAAATTATAAAAATTTTAAA
>NC_069481.1:27199632-27232756 GCF_026875155.1 Cherax quadricarinatus | reverse complement strand
CCCACATTCAAAAACCCCCCGCCCCCCCGGGCCCGGTCCCCTTACCCCCGCACATCCGCGTATGCGCAAGGGAACTTGGTTCTACCTACTGTCAAATACATTTTTGACTCATATCGACACTTTAAAAACACCTTTTAGGCGCTATACCTTCGGAAAATCAAAAATTTTCCACACTGCGGCCGGGCGGAGGTCGTTGCTAGACGACTTACATAATGTGGAGTAAAATTTTTCCCATCTTCACTGGCCACCCTGGCTTGGGGAAAACCCCAAAACATTGATTTTTACATAATCACCCAATTAATTCTTTCCACCTTTAACTCCTCAGGTAGTTTACATGGAGTTTACTGGAGAGAGTTTCGGGGGTCAACGCCCCCGCGGCCCGGTCTGTGACCAAGCCCCCTGGTGAATCAGGCCTGATCAACCAGGCTGTTGCTGCTGGCTGCATGCAAACCAACGTACGAGCCACAGCCCGGCTGATCAGGAACTGACTTTAGGTGCTTGTCCAGTGCCAGCTTGAAGACTGCCAGGGTCTTTTGGGTTTAATCCCCCTTATGTGTGCTGGGAGGCAGTTGAACAGTCTCGGGCCCCTGACCCCTTATTGTATGGTCTCTTAACGTGCTAGTGACACCCCTGCTTTTCATTGGGGGATGGTGCATCTCTCCCAAGTCTTTTGCTTTCGTAGTGAGTGATTTCGTGTGCAAGTTCGGTACTATTTTCCTCTAGGATTTTCCAGGTGTATATTATCATTTTATCTCTCCCTCCTGCGTTCCAGGAATACAGGTTTAGAAACCTCAAGCGCATCCCAGTTAATTGAGGTGTTTTATCTCCGTTATGCACGCCGTGAAAGTTTTCTTTTCATTTCTAGGTCGGCAATTTCACCTCCCTTTGAAAGGTTGTTTGTTAGAGTGCAGAAAATATTCCAGCCTAGATAGAACAAGTGACCTGAAGAGTGTCATCATGGGCTTGGCCTCCCTAGTTTTGAAGGTTCTCATTATCCTCCTGTCATTTTTCTAGCAGATGCGATTGATACAATGTTATGGTCCTTGAAGGTGAGATCCTCCACATAATCACTCCCAGGTCTTTGACGTTGGTGTTTCGCTCTATTTTGTGGCCAGAATTTGTTTTGTACTCTTATGAAGATTTAATTTCCTCATGTTTACCTATCTGAGTAATTGAAATTTTCCATCGTTGAACTTTCATATTGTTTTCTGCAGCCCACTGAAAGATTTGGTTGATTCCCCCTTTGGGGCCTTGCGTTTTTGCAATGGGAAAAACACTGTTTATGCAGTTTTGGGGGGGTGTCATCTGCAAAGGAAGAAACCCCGGTTGGGGTGTGGGTGGGACCTCCTTGTCTATGTCGGATTTTTGAGAGGAAAAAAGAGGGAGCTTAAAACTGTGGGCCTTGGGGGAAAAGACTTTTCACCCCTACTGCCTCGGGCCTTTTTTCTCTGTTGGCTACTACTTTGGTTTTAGGGTAAATTTCCCAAAACAACCTAAAACCCCATGTTCTGGTATTAACAATTTCCCTCTTTTTGAAAGGGACGCACTAAGTCTAAGCTCTCGAGGGTAATTTGGTTTGGGGGATTTCTGGGAATTTTTTGGGCTTTAAATTAAAAACCCAAATTCTTTTCAGTATCCCAAATCAGCCCCCGCCCCCCATTTCTGCATCTTAGGCAAACCCCTCCAAAGGCCATTTCCTTTTTTATTGAAACCCTCAAAATGGGCTATATTAGGGTTTAAATTTTCTCAGTGGGGATAAGGGGGGGCCCATGCTTTTCCCCCGGGGTTTTAAAAATTTTTTTGGGCATATGGAATTATAGACCTTTTAAAAAATAAAAAAGAGTCTCTCCCCCAGTATCCCAAATTGCCCCAGCCCCATTACTGCATATAGGCACCAAATCCATGGCCCCTCCATATTTATTGAACCCTCAAAATGGACAAAATTGTGTTTCCATTTCGTCAGGGGCATAAGCCTTTGCCCTGGAAATTTAAATTTATTGGGGAAAACTGGAAAATTTTGAGACTTTTAACAATTCAATTCCCCTCTCAGTTTTTCCCAAATCGCCCCAGCACATTACTGCAATAGGCACCAACTCCATGGCCATCCATATTTAAATTTAACCCCCAAAAAAGGCTTTTTTTTGGGTTTTTTCCTTCTTTTCAAAGGGGGATAAGCCTATCTCCCCGGATTAATTTTAAATTTGGGGATACTGGAATTATGAACTTTTAACAAAAACAAAGTCTTTCCAAATATCCCAAGGGCAGCCCCCGCACATTAATGCCAAATAAAAGCACCCAAAAACCCTGGGCCTTTCCTAAATTTTTTTGAAACCCCAAAATGGGCTAATTAGGGGTTCCCTTTTTCTCAGGGGCATAAACCTAGGGTCCCTGGTTTAATTTTTTGGGGAAATGGGGAATTTTGGAACTTTTTAAAAATTTCAAAGTCTCTCTCTGTTTCCCCGTAGCCCCGCACTTTTCGCTTATAGGCACCAACTCCATTTGGGAAACCTTTTTTTTAAATTTAACCCTCCCAAAAAAAGGGGCTAATTAGTGTTCCTTCTCTCGGGGCATAAGCCCTTTTCCCCTGGGTTAAATTTATTTGGGGATTCTGGAAAATTTTGAGCTTTAAAAAATTAAAAAGTCTCTTTTCACATTTTGTTTTCTGAAACCCTGTAAAGAAAATTAAACTTTTTATAGTTTGTATCCATGTGCTTTAGACACGAGACCCTTGTTAAAGGCCCGTGGTTTGTGTGACGTCACGGATGCCAACTGGAGGCTCATCCCCGGCCCGCTCTCACTTTGGCGGCAACCAAACCAGGGGACAGGCAAGGGACTGGGCTCCCTTCCTCATCCATCGACAAAATAGGCCCCACCAACCCACAAATGTGTTAAACCCTTTAACCCACGATATCTCCAAATTAAAAAACCCTTTTCGATAAATGGGTTTCCCCGCGGAGGGCCTGTAAATTTGCGATTACAGGCGATTTCTGGGGGATAAAATTTCGACCTGCAAGACGGGCCCTTTTTGTGTCACCCGTAGGGCCCACTGACTACCGAGATTTACCCCGCCAGCTAGCCTCAAGCCAGCTACTCTACCAGGCTTTTTTTCATTATTCCTGGTCAGTCTTTTTTTTTAGTGTTTTCTGTTTTTTTTCAAACACCCTGAGGGGGTTTTACCCGGGGTTTTTTGCAAAAAAAGCCAGTTTTTAGTCTGTGGTGGGGGGTTTAGAACAACCCAGTTTCCAGTCCAACCTAAGTCTACTCCCCTCCCCAAATTTTTTTTGGCCCGCCAAGCCAGCTTCCACCCCTGCTGTGTCATCGGTTTTTTGAAGTTAACAAGCTATTCTGTGTGAAGGGGTTTAAAATAAGCCAGCCAGGGAAAATAACCCCAGGTGGGGTTTTCCCCCCGTACTTCAAGGGAACCCCCTTGATAGTCCTTCTTTGCTTGTGATTCAAGCTCCCAAACTTTTTGAGGCTCCTTGTCATCCCTGTGGTGGTTTTAGTATTTTTTGTGGGGGGTTTTTTTTTAAAACCCGCCCGGCCCTTTGGGAAATTTTTTTGCCCCGCGTGTGGGTTTCTCAGTGAGGCTTAAAGACGTTAACCATAAGCCCCCGCCCCTCACGATACGGGGTCTAAACCCTTGCCGGGTTTCAGACCCCCTCGCCCCTCCTTTCCAAAATTAAAAAAACCCAAAAACCCCAAATACAGTCAGCCATTTTCAAACTCACCTACCCCTCAAACGGTTTTTTGGGCACTGCTAAAGGGGTTTTAGCACCATTTTTTAAGGACCAAATTGGGGGGGCCAAAAGTGATTTTTGTTTTCGGGCCACCGTTTAAAGCCTTTCCCGTGTGTTGTTTCGCCGATTTAAAAAGCGCAAAAACTACGATCATCTGGGGCAAAGGGCAAACAGGGAAGACGAATAAACAAAACCATCAATCTCATTTTTTCCAAGGGTTTCAGCGATAAAAATTTTTTTTTTTTTGAAAACATTTGTGAGTGTTTTAGACCCTTTTTTTTTTTGTTTTCCCCGTATTTTTTTCTCTTAGTGACATTCATGATCTTGATCAGGGGCCTCAGTGTTTATCATGCATGATTGCATAAATTTCTTTTAATTTTCTTAAATTCAGGTTAATTTTTTTGTTTTCTATTATTTTATTTTTTGTTGTTTGTGTACTTTTTTTTTTATTAATTGGGAAGTATTTTTAATTTTTCCTTTTATTTTTTTTTTTTGGTGGGGGGTTGCAACATTTTTTAAACAATTTAAACTTGTGTTTTAACTTTTGAATCACCTTGGGGGTTCCCCAGTTTTTCCCCGTGAAAATTTAAATTTAGTAATTTTCTTTCCCCTATTTTTTGGGATCAAAAAAACTTTTGTTTTTTTGTCTGTTATTTTTTTCTTCCTTTAAACATTTTTTTTGTATTTTTTGTTTTGTTTCCTTTGGGGTTTAAAAAATCTTTTGGGTTTTATATTTTTTCAAATTTTGGCCCTGTTTTTAAATTTTTCTTATTTCCACAGACAAAAAGTGGCCCTTTTTAAAATTTCCAAACAAAAATTTACTTTTAAAAAATTTTTTTCACACACAAGTTTCATTGCAAGAAAATTCTAGGTTTCTTTTGTTTTAAAATTGATGTGTTTTGTTCTGCTTCTGTAAGTGGGTTTTAACCCCCCTTTTTTTATGTATTTTTTGCCCTATTTTTTTCATTTTTTAATTGGGAAAAAAATTCACTTTATGCAATTTTTTTAAATTCTCCTTTTAAAAATAAAATTTTTTTTGGGTTGTTAAAATGTTGTTTTAAATGCAATTAAGAGTTAAAAATGGTTTAATTTCCTTTTTATATTTCTTTTTTTGTGTGTTTAATTTTTTTTATTTCAAAATTGATTCATTTTGAAAAAATTCCCTTTTGTAAAAAATTGTGTTGCTATTAAAAATTTTTCCCTTTCAGAAAAATTTTTGCATTTTTGTGCAATACTTTTTTGATTAGCAAATTTGATATATTGCTTTCAGTTTATTTTCCCGTGCAGTTTCTTTTGCTCTTTTCTGTGCATAGTATTTTATTCGTCTGTGGTTCCCTTTTAATTTTTTTTTTTTTTCAGTGAAATTTTTTGTGTTTGTTTTTAAATTTTTCACAATTTAAAATTTAGTCCATTTTATAAATTTTAAATTTTGTTATTTCCTTTTATTTTAAAAGGGGGAAAATTTTAAAAACAAAAAAATCACTGTTGGCCCTTCATTCCAATTTTTAAAAAGTAAAAGTTGAGCATATTAGAAATTTTAGCAAAAGTACAATTTTCCCTTTTTTTTTTCAGTTTTTTGTTAATTTTCTTTTTTTTTTTCTTGTGTTAGTTCTTTGGGGGGGTACTGGTTTAAATTTGTCAATTTTTTTTTTTCTTTTGCAGAATAGTTAAGCATTTTTCTTCCATTTAAGCTTGTGTCATTTTCTCCATTTTTTGGGGGGGTTTTTTTCCTTCATAAGTTCACGGGGAAAAGTCCCGTCATTTTTTTAAGTTCAATTTTTGTTTTTTCATCCCGTCAAAATCAATATGAATCAGTTTTACAGTACCAACATTTCCTTAAAGGCTGAAAGACAATACCTAGCCCCTGAACAATGTGGGTTTTTTTCCCCGCTTGTATTTGGATTTTTTAAAGTTTCCCGCGAAATGTGAAGTTAAAAATTTTTTTTAAAAAAAAAAAAAAAAAAAAAAAAAAAATAAAATAAAAAAAATTTTAAAAAATTTTTTAAAAAAAAAAAAAATAAAAAAAAAAAAAAAAAAAAAAAAAAAAAAAAAAATTAAATTTTAAAAAAAAAAAAAAAAAAAAAAAAAAAAAAAAAAAAAATTTTTTTTTTTTTTTAAAAAAAAAAAGAAAAAAAAAAAACCCCAAAAAAAAAAATTAAAAAAAAATTAAAAAAAAATTTTTTTTATTTTTTGGGGGGGTTTTATCCTTTCTTTTTTCTCCGGGCTCCCGGGAAAATAATTCTTTCCCTTTCCTTTTGGGAAAACCCCCTTTTAATTTTTCAAACCGGGGGGAGACTCCCCTCCCCCGACGTTTTTGTTCTTTCCCTAGTTTGGAAGAACTATACCGGGGTTTTTTGCCACCTTCTGGTTGGTTAAAACCCAGAAAGGGCCTTGGCTTTTCCGGGGGCTTTTTTCCCTTTTTTTAAAATTTACCCTGGAAGTTTGGAATTTTAAAAATTTTTTTTAGATCTTTATTTGAACGGGGAAGTGTAGTTTTTTTCGATTCCTTCTTTAAATGTGGGATTTAAAAATTTAAAAGAACCCGGATTTTTTTCCCCTTGTTTTTTTTGGGGGTTGATTCGTTTCCCTTTTCTCCAAGGGAAGATTTTTTTTTAAAGGGAAGCCCCCACCCCATTTGTTCTTTAATCCTAGGAAAATACCCTTTTTTCCGAAAAAATTTTGGAAGGGTTGAGTACCCTTTCCACAGCTTGTATTGAGATTTTTAAAGTGCTGCAAATGTTGAAGTTCAGATTAAGTTCCTATAGATCGTGAATTACTTATTAACGTAGCCGAGCGGTCAGGCACTAGTAATACTGTCACTCCTGTCTGGACTCCAGCCACAATATCGTGCACGCAGGATAGTGCTGAGACTACTATCCTTGCGATGGCGACTTGTTCAAGTACTCGTTCCTTCCCAGGGGACGCTTTGAGAAGAACTTTACTTGCAACGAGTTATGCCATCTCTTGCTGATGCCACAAGCCGTTGCAGAAAGACGTTTCTGTGGCTAGTGTGCTCACTTGAGTGTTGTTGTTGTCCCTTGTGTTTCAGATTGTGATCCCATCCTAGTTGATAGTAATCAGTGCATTGTAAGAAGTTATTTTCTCGAGTAACTTTCATATGTTAACGTTTGTAAGTGTAGTTTCTTTATAGCTGATTACCTCGTGGTCACTGTGTGCGACTCAGATTGAATATCAGCATTGTTCACCGTGTTCATTTCTTTTCTCCTGTGCTTGCAGTTTGAGATAGTAGATTCGTTCTCCCTTGCTCATATTGCGTGTTATAGCATTAATTTTTTTCAACCGGGGGGAGTCATCCACTCCACCGAGTTTGTTCTTTCCTCCAGTAAGGAAGAACTGATACCTTTATTCCAGAACAAACAGCCTACTGGAAGGTTAGCCAGATGGACCTTGACTATCCAAGAGTTCAATCCCACTTTTGAAAATTTACCTGGCAAGTCGAATGTAGTCGCAGATGCTTTATCGCGACACGTTAGTGTAGTTACTGCAGATCCTTCATTTACTGTCGAGGATGTCAAAACTGCCTAAAGAACCGATCCCTTGTGTTCTGGTGTGATTCGATTCCTGCTCCAGGAAGATCTTATTCTTACTGTGAAGCCACCAGCACCCATTAGTGACTTTGTATTGAGCCTAGAATTACTGTATCGAATAGTCGAGTTGAGTACTCCTAGCAGACGAATTAGTAATTCCACAGTCACTAGTGATTGTAGTTGTATCTTGTGTAGATACTCCTTCAGATCTCTCTCAGTCAGGGCATGTGTTAGCCATTGCAGAGGAATTCAATCCTCCCAGAGATGATAACCATTCTGCATATGTAAACCTCACCCTCGCAGAATTGGGTTTAAATGTACATAGTCTGTATAATTAGATGTCCGAGATGAATGAAATTGTCAACTGTGTGTTTTGTTATTAGCTGATCAGTTTGTCAGAAATTTTCGTGTTCACGTTCCCTCCGTATTCTGAGAATTAACAGTCTAGATTTGAGTGCACCGAATCTGCCTTTCTGTTAAACACTTCTTTGTATATATTTATTCTTCCTCAGAATCCGTAGAGTGCATGAATACAGATCGATCAATCAATTCCATCCATATTGTATAATGATTTGTTCTTATAGTTTGTAATGATTACGTTAACACCCATTACGTCAAAATCATGTTGTGTACCATCCATTAGTTCTAAGTTATATATATGAATTTGTTATTGTATAGAATCAGCCCAGATCTGCCTGCCTGTTCAGCCTATAGTATAGTAGCGTATGTTGGGACGACATACGTAACATGACTGAGCTGTCAGCATAGTTGCTGATCCCTGTATGATATAGCATAGCATAGTAGTATCCATGTGCTTTAGACACGAGACCCCTTGTAGGCCTGTGGCTTTGTGTGACGTCACGGGATGCACACGTGGAGGCTCATCCCTCTGTCCCGCTCTCACTCGGCGGCAGACCATCCAGGCGTAGACAGGCAAGGCACTGGGCTCCATTCCTCATCTCAGTCTGACAATATAGCTACCATCCTACAAGTGTGTCTACCTTAACCTACGATATCTCCATTAAGAACCCTTTACGATACTCTCTCAGTATCCCAAGTCAGCCCCAGCACATTACTGCATATAGGCACCAACTCCATGGCCATCCATATTTATTGAACCATCAAAATGGACTAATTAGTGTTCCATTCTCTCAGGGGCATAAGCCTATGCTCCCTGGATTAATTTATTGGGCATACTGGAATTATGAGACTTTAACAATAACAAGTCTCTCTCAGTATCCCAAGTCAGCCCCAGCACATTAACTCCATTAGATCCAGTCATGGTTAGAGAATTATTAATCACTGATTATACAGATTATACAACTTAAGTAGGCGCCTTATAAGAGTAATTCTTGCACATTTTGCTAGCAATTAATTGGGCTAATTGTCATCCATCACACGATCGATTAAACTTGTGCACCCTACACCCACTTCCTTCAATCAGTCACTTAATTATTAAGTAATTAATTCAATAATTTTTTCACTGATTGCACCCGGTTCAGGAAAGACCAACGGGCAGATACGGAAAATTTTCTAGGGTGCTTACCTGTCTGTACCTCAACATTATATACATACAAGTAATCTCATTGGGAGGCAACCATATTGTTTACCGTAGTCACCCCGTGTAGACATGTGAGAAAACTTAACCACCTCTGGTCACTACAGGTGGCCCCTTCGACCTCACAATCTTATCCATATCTATCCGAGACCAGTATGGATTGGATAGCACCCACAAGTACGGTGCTACTAATTAATTGTGGACTGTATAGATTATATTAGTGTAACTGAATGAAGGGGGGGGTACGTTACACATGGATATCCATCAAGGAAAATCACTTGTACATAATCTCTCCACTTACCAGATATTCTTTGGTGGTCACTTGATGTAGCTGGATCACTCATAACCTATCCAATTACAACATGCCTAACTGGCCAGTATCAGTCTGCCATAACTAGAAGGGTTACTTAACTGTGGATGATTGATACTCCTTATTTCCTCCATTCACCATCTCATTTCGATGTTCTGCTACACCGACACGGTTCTCATTCCAGCAGGACGAGGTACCCCTCGGTTTGTCCCGGTTTAGAAGTCGTGCTTCCATAAAGCTTCCCTATCCTCTGTACGAGAATCACACATTCACTCGGAGCAGGGCGATCTATTTCACATCCCGCATTCTCTTAACTCAATGTTATTATCACTGATTACATTAACATTCACAAGACGATTTAACCTCTCATAATTTTTTATACACATTAGAGGTCACTCCATTAAGATCTGAGGCCGATGAGCGAGGATTAACACACGGGTATTTCCCCTGGACACACACCATGGCCGTGCACCAGTCACACCCCGTCAAACCATTATTCAGTAATTTTACCACCCTTTTACGGTGGTCCCGTAAATCACGTTCCCTCACTCTTCACCAGGGACAGTTTTCGACACTTCCTATTATGAAATGAGGCCTATATTAATCCTTAGGCCGCCGTGAATGCCAATTTCGTGGTTCCATGCTTTCCCAGACACCTCACCACATTCAAAACACTCCCGCCTCCCCCATGGCCCGAGTCCCCCTATACCCCCGCACATCCGCGCATGCGCAAAGGGAACTCCTAGTTCTACCCTATTGTCAAATACATTTTTGACTCATATCGACACATTAAACACCTATTAGGCGCTATAGCTTCGGAAAATCAAAAATTTTCCACAGGCATTTTGCGGCACGTAGTATCGTATCTTGGAGAGGATCCCAACCGTTTTGGATACTTTTTTGGCTATATGCTGGATATGGGTGCTGAAATTCAGGTTGTTGTCAAGGTATAAGCATAGGAATTTTCCCCCATTATTTCTGGTAATTAGAGTGTTGTCAATCTTAATGTTCATTTGTGCATCTCCTGCTCTGCTACCAAACATAATATAGTATTTTTTGTCAGTGTTAAGCGTAAGTTTATTGGCTGTCATCCAAGTCGATATTTTAATCAGCTCCACATTCACAATGGTGTTGAGGGTGGCAAGATTAGGGTGAGAGATGACATAAGTCGTGTCATCAGCAAAGAGAATGGGTTTCAGGTGTTGGGATACGTTTGGAAAGAATGTTTTCTTCTAATTCATAATACTGGTTAATCAAAAGATTTATTTCTGTCTCATCTCCACAATTTACTAACAAATCTCCTTCATATTTTTTATAATATAATTTGTATGAATCATATCTATTCAACAAAGCATCTAAATACAATTTTAAATCATCAGTATTCACAGTTTCTTGATTCATTAATTCCAAACATCTATCATATGCCTTTGTTACATGACCCTTTCTAGCCTGCAATAATGATTTTTTTGCTTTAAATTCCATGTGTTTGTCATCAACATTAATTTTCTCATTTTCACCCATCGTGCAATGTATTAAATTCAGCTTAATTAATAACACTGATTATGTACTTAATTATGCACTTCATAAAGGTAAATATTATAACTTACCTTGAATAAATCCTAGCTACTTGAGCTTAGCAATTACATGTAAGGAAATTATAATATAAATGTTAAATATACATTAATAATTTTAGCTACGCTTCAGCTTAGCAATTACACATGTAAGGAAATTATAATATAAATTTTAAATGAATTAATATGAATCCTAGCTACACTTGAGCTTAGCAATTACTCATGTAAGGAAATTATAATAAAAATTTTAAATACACATTAATATAAATCTTAGCCAGACTTGACTTATCCTTGCCAGACTTGGCTTAGCAAATTTAGTATTGTAATAATTATAATCCACTACACATTAAGTAAATTTGTGGACCTAACATCCACCTCCTTCTGTCATTTCACATATAATTATTAAATAATTAATTCACTGATTAATGACTTCACTAATTACATCCAGGTCGATCAAGGACCAACGGAAAGGCCTGAGCTTGCTACCATCTGCAGTTCATAAGACTGCCATCCCCATGAGCCCCTTTGGGGCAGGGCAGATGGCAGACCATAGGCTTAGCTTCTCCCTACAAACCCCATGAGGGTGGGGACTGTGGCTAGGCCTGGGGACAGTTGGTCCCAAAGATGAGGGGGTACTTGTACCTCCTCCCATGGGAGACTTACCTCTCGCGACACTCCCCAGATAGGGAGCCAAGGCCGGGTCAGACCCAGGCTGGGAGAATACTGGCGAATAAAAAAAAAAAAAAGGACCAACAGGCTACTATTTTTTTTTATATTTTATTTAAAACATGACATTACAATATAATATGTAAAACTCATTTAAGTCTATAAATTAACACAATCCTCCCTACACCTGGAGTTTACCTGGAGAGAGTTTCGGGGGTCAACGCCCCCGCGGCCCGGTCTGTGACCAGGCCTCCTGGTGGATCTGCGCCTGATCAACCAGGCTGTTGCTGCTGGCTGCACGCAAACCAAAACGCTACGAGCCACAGCCCGGGCTGATACAGAACTTGACTTTAGGTGCTGTCCAGGCAGCTTAAAGACTGCCAGGGGTCTGTTGGTAATCCCCCTTATGTGTGCTGGGAGGCAGTTGAACAGTCTCGGGCCCCTGACACTTATTGTATGGTCTCTTAACAGTGCTAGTGGACAACCCCTGCTTTTCATTGGGGGGATGCGTTGCCATCGTCTGCCAAGTCTTTTGCTTTCGTATGTGAGTGATTTTCGTGTGCAAGTTCGGTACTAGTACCTCTAGGATTTTCCAGGTGTATATAATCATGTATCTCTCCCTCCTGCGTTCCAGGGAATACAGGTTTAGAAACCTCAAGCGATCCCAGTAATTGAGGGTGTTTATCTCCGTTATGCGCGCCGTGAATGTTCTCTGTACATTTTCTAGAGTCGGCAATTCACTGCCTTGAAAGGTGCTGTTAGAGTGCAGCAATATTCCAGCCTAGATCGAACAAAGTGACCTGAAGAGTGTCCAACATGGGCTTGGCCTCCCTAGTTTTGAAGGTTCTCATTATCATCCTGTCATTTTTCTAGGGCAGATGCGATTGATACAATGTTATGGTCCTTGAAGGTGAGGATCCTCGACATATCACTCACAGGTCTTTGACGTTGGTGTTTCGCTCTATTTTGTGGCAGAATTTGTTTTGTATTCTGTGGAAGATTTAATTTCCTCATGTTTACCTATATGAGTAATTGAAATTTCTCTCGTTGAACTTCATATTGTTTTTGCAGCCACTGAAAGTTTGGTTTTGATGTCCGCCGGAGCCTTGCAGTGGTCTGCAATGGAAGACACTGTCATGCAGATTCGGGTGTCATCCGCAAAGCCAAGACACGGTGCTAGTGGCTGAATCCTGTCTATGTCGGATTGAGGATGAGGAACAAGATGGGAGCTAGGTCTGTGCCTTGTGGAAACAGAGGCTTTTCACCGAGCTGCCTCGGACTTTACTCTGTTGACGACTACTCTCTCGTGTTTGATAGTTGAGGAAAATTTATAGATCCATCGACCGGACTTTTCCTGTTATTCCTTTAGCGCGCATTTTTGTGCGCTATTACGCCATGGTCATCATTGTCGAAAGGCTTTTGCGAAGTCTGTATATATTACATCTGCATTCTTTTTTGTCTTCTAGTGCATTAGGACCTTGTCGTAGTGATCCAGTAGTTGAGACAGACAGGAGCGAATGTTCTAAACCCCATGTTGGCCCTTGGGTTGTGTAACTGATGGGTTTCTAGATGGGTGGTTGATCTTGCTTCTTAGGACCCTTTCAAAGATTTTTATGATATGGGATGTTAGTGCTATTGGTCTGTATTTCCTTGCTGTTGCTTTACTGCCCCTTTGTGGAAGTAGAGGCTTGTCTGTTGTTTTTAGTAACTGAGGGAGGACCCCCGTGTCCATGCTCCCTCTCCATAGGATGGAAAGGGGCTTCTTGCAGTTCTTGAGAACACAGAGTTCCATGAGTCTGGCACTAGGGAGAGTGCCATGGGCATGTCATTTATCGCCTGTTCGAAGTCATTTGGCGTTCTGGATAACATCGGATAGGCTTTGTGTTAATCAAAATTTTGTGGCTCATCTCTAAAAATTCCTTATGATCTTCGACTCTCAGTCTGGTTAGAGGCTGCTAAAAATGAGTCATATTGGACTTGAGTAGCTCACTCCATTTCCTTGCTGTCATCTGTGTAGGGACCTCCATTGTTTAAGTAGGGGCCCAATTTGGACGTTGTTTCGGATTTTGATTTGGCATAGGAGAAGGAAATACTTTGGGTTTCTTTCGTTTCATTTATAGCTTTTAGTTCTTTCCGCGATTCCTGACTTCCTAAAGGATTCTTTTAGCTAAGTTGATGCTTGCTAATTTCTCTGACCAGTGTCTCCCTGCGCATTTCAGGATATTTTGACCTCTTTAGGCCGCTCGTTATTCATTTTCCGTAGCCTGTAAAGGGAGCGCCTGTCTCTTTCTATTTTTACTCTACTCCTCCTTTTTCTGAAGAGGAATAAGGCTTGTGCATACATCGAGTGCACCGAGTTAATCTGTTTAGGCATAAGTTTGGGTCTGTGTTGCTTAGTTTTCTTCCCAGCTTATATCGGTTAGGACTTGGTTTACTTGGTCCCACTTTATGTTTTTGTTTGAAGTTGAATTGGTGAATGCTCCCTCGTGGACTAGTCTTCATTTTGTCGGTCTGGGGTCACGGCATTACATGTTGACGAACCTAAATTATGTTGTGATCTGAGTATATTGTTTTTGATATGGTGTACATTTCTTATCAGATCATATTGTTAGTGTGAAGATGAAGGTCTAGTGTATTTCCAGTCTAGTAGGCTCTATTATTTGCTGGTTTTTATTTGAATTTGTTGCAGAGATTCAAAAAGCTCGTGTGAGTGATGGTTTTCATCAGAGCTGCCTCCTGGTGTTTTTACTGCAACAATATTATTTGCTATATCCTCCATTTTAGGTGCTTTATGTTGAAATCCCCAGGAGCAAGATGTTGGGTGCAGGAGCTGGAAGATTTTCCAGACAGTGGTCAATTTTTATCAGCTGTTCCTGGAATTGCTGGGAGTGTGCACCGGAGGCTTGTAGATACCACAATGACTGTTTGGTTCTCGACCTTTACTGCCCCCCCCCCCCCCCCCCCCCCCCCCCCCCCCCCCCCTCAAAACTTCCACTACGTCAGTTGAGGCATTAAGCAGTTCTGTGCAAAACAAGTGACTCTGCAATGTACAGGCCATCCCCCCCCTTTTGCCTGTTACTCGGTCACATCTGTATAGGGTTGTAACTGGGATCCATATTTCGTTGTTCCAAGTGATCCTTTTTTTATAGTGGGTCTCAGTGGAAAGCCGGAACATTGCCTTTGCCTCTGCAGCAGTCACGGATGAAAGGTATTTTGTGTTTGATGCTGGCTTTAGACCCATGTATATTTGCAAAGAAGAATCGTTATCGGACTGGTGGTTTTGTTGTAACTGGGGGGGGGATTTTTTTTTCCCGGCATTAGTATCTGTATCTGTTGGTTTGGAGTGGAGGCCATCGACTGTGGTTCCACTCAGAATGACTGATTTGGTGTCACGATTTCTGCATTTTTCCTGCCAGTTTTTTTTCCTTCTGGCACTAAACAACCTCTCCATCTTGTAGTGGATGTGGCTACCCAGTTTTCCATGGCCTGGATGTTTTGTATCTTTTTGTCCCCTTTAGATGGTATGCCTGGCAATTTAAGTTATAGCACAGTCTTTCCTGTACTGAAGAGGTACACATTTCAAGGTGAAAAAAGCTTACAGGAAGGGAGTTTGCATTTTCCTGTTGTCATGATGGGCATGGCATTTTCTTGGAGTGAGTCAATAGTTGCACGTCCCATCTGTTTTTCCCAGATTTTCCCTGCCAGCAGATACCAAGTGCATAGTATGTGCACAGGCTTGGTTTCCGCTTGCCTTGGGTTTCTGTGACTGTATTCCTGTTGGTGCATGTTTCCCTGTCTTACTTCTATCCTCCCTAGCACCAACAATGGAGCGCCCACCAGTTGTTTTTGGTAATTATCCTCACTATTGCTATTGGAGTCCTCTTGTTTGCTATTCCTGCGGTATTATTTCTATTTATGCAATATTGGTTTTATCTATCTTTGATACACTTGTTTCCCTACTATGGGCTCCTGTCCCCTATTGAGGTCATTTATATTGATTCCTTCCTGCGTATTAATTCCGACTTACCTGGACAAATCTCCAGCTTCACCATTACTGTCTCCCAGGGACAGTATCTCCAGCTTCACATTTCTGTCTCCCAGGACAGCACCCTCCGCTTCACAATTACTGTCTCCCAGGGACAGCACCTCCAGCTTTACTATTACTGTCTCCCAGGACATCCTCCAGCCTTACGTTTGTGACTACATGGCCAGTATCAAGGGCAGTAACCATTCAGCCCAGACTTTTTATGTTCCCATTGTATGTAGAAAGCTTCCAGGTTTCTATGAAGCAGCTTTGATGTTGTCCTCTTTTAATACCCTTGTTGATTTTTAGTCCACAGATATTCCTCATTTGGGCATACCCAGAAACACTTCTTCTGTTTTTAATACTGATGTAGTAGTTTGGGATATCTGCACAAGGGGCGTGACACTGCAGCGCCAATTTCCACAAAAATGACAATTATCCATGGGTGGAAGCCAGTTTGTTTGACTGACACAGACTACACAAGCTTCATAAGGGATTTGAATGGTTGATTTACTGCCAATTCTACTAGCAACCTCTTGAATTTATATTAATAACCTTAAATGAAGCTCTAGCTATTTGTATTTCTGTTTCTAAAATCATTTTTGTATATTGCGACAGCTTTACCGTTACGTTCCTGATTTTTTAATGTTTGTATGTTTATAAGGGGCGCCTACAACCCCATCCGTTTACGTCTGCTTTATTGTCCAACGAACTGTTTGAAACCAGTCCCGGGTTCGGACCAGTCAAGGAGTTCGGACCAGTTCAAGGGTTGGACCAGGTCAAGGGTTCGGACCAGTCGATCTGCTCTGATCAGTGGGTCACTTATTTAAAAACATATGGTCGGTGATTTGAGCTAACACATGAAGGATCTACTGGAAATATCTACCGAGTAATATGTGATTTGATCTGATACAAAAGGTATAATTGCGTGTTGAAGAGCGGTGATATATGGCCAGCTCTACAATGGACGGAACGGTCGACCTCCTTGTTTATCAACGCTGTATCTGGCTTTTCTATTTTTTTTTTTTTTTTTTCCCGTCTCCACCACAATAAATGCTTATTATCACTATAGTTGACTGGTGCAAATTTTGGAGGGAAGGACGCTTTTTCCTGGTAGTAATAATTGCTTTCTCGTTGTGTATATTGCGACTTGGTAACTACAGGTTATTGAAATTCACAGTAAACGTCCGTAGTTCAGAAAGAAAACTATGAATGTCACTCCACTCCACTAAGTACCATTATATATGGTAGTTGTACTACTCAACACTGTATGTGTCTATTTCACTGGTATCACTAGATTATATGCGAGTACACTGCAGGCCCAGTAAGATTATTAAAAACAGCAGACCTGTGGTAAGTTTCTGGCGACATCATGGCACCTTCCTCTATAGGCTTATCAACTTCATTTGACATATTTCACCTGTTTTCAAATGGACACTTTAGCCTTTATTACCAATATACTAGAGCCACTGTTATTATACACCTATACACTATGTATACTCAATGTTATCAGGGAGACTTTCTTTCCTCTGACACGAAAAGTTCAATTATTATTATTTTTTCCACACGGGACACAGGCCTATGATTCCCCTCTGGCAGTAAACTCTGTTAGGTAGTGCACACTAATTCTCCTTCTTTGACTCAGTATATAATGTTTTCCGCCCAAGATTGGTTCCAGGCGCTAGAGGGATGTATCGTATAGGATTGATGACACAAATTAAAGTTCTAGCACGTAAGAGCGACCGTGAAAACACGAGAAAACCCGGAGCACAAAGAGGCACGCTGACACGCTGACGCTGGTGTCGTGTAGGTAATATTACACACCACACTTACAACTCCGTGTGGGTACACCCCCCCCCCCTGCTCCTTCATCCTATCACTTAACCCATACCTGTTGGAGCTACTCAACAGAATTACATGATATGAACAACACTTTTATATACACATCCCTCGAAATGGTACTTAATAATCGACTACAGACCATGCAATGCATTGCACTGATCATATTATACAGACATATTACCCCCCCCCGTGGTTATCCAACCACCCCACTATTTACAACCTAACACACTATAAACAATGAATGTTGCCTAATCTAATGTCACACAGCAATGATCAAAACATTAATTTATGTAATTGTCCTAATGGTTCAGTTACATAACAATATGTATTACACAACAATGGTGAAATAGAAAAGTCACAAAGACATACAAAATTACTACAAAACCATAAGAATAAACTTAGTCTCAAAATCCACTATCTGACGTGCATTAACCTCTTTACTCTCAAAACAAAACTGAAAATTGCAGAACACCAGTGACGAACAATAATGCACAGACATTAATACAAACATATCACATCATATCTCTGGACACCGTGCATGATCACAGCATCAACACTATGCAGTGCAAGGCACCTAGAAAACAAGTTGGAGCAAATACATGCAATTATTAAAGCAAATCTCCAAATTACGTCATTACCATAAATCAATATTACCACACACAATATGTATAATAAGTGTATAGTCCAGTCACACAAAAAACTGGCCAGCTCCACAGGTGCTAGCACCCCTGGTCCACATATTATTCACTCATGCATCACTCATCCAACACTCTTGCAAACATTTGTTGTCATCCATTACCAGGGAGGCAACCCTGTTTTCACCCATGACTTCCCTACCCCAGCAACACTTTGCAATCATACCCTCCCCTCCCTCGTATATTACAAGTCTAATAAAACTTGTAACGTAAGTTGCCTATATCCCTCTGAAAAATCCTTCACCTACCTCCTCCCATAAATTTCTTTATTTCTACATACCGTTTTATAGAACGTTAACGCTAACACCCTCCTCTTCACCTCAGTAAACTGTTTCCCCCGCAATCCCCCACATATTAGATATAATCTGCCATAATGTATCCCACAGCTCTGATTACACGTTCCTCCCAACCCCCCACGTCGAGACTTAATGCTCTCAATACAGAAATTCCTTTACCTCCTATCCTATTTATCACCCTATTTAACCACCCCTTGACACTCCTCAGTCCATCACAAAAATATACTACATGAAAAGCCGACTCCTCCCCACCACATATCCCCCCCCCCCCCCCCCCCCCCCCCCCCCCCCCCCCCCCCCCCCCCCCCCCCCCCCCCCCCCCCGTCAACGACTCGTCTATCCCGTAGAACCACACCCGACAGTAAAATGCCGTGCAGAAAACAATACATTACATCCCGAACACGAGGTTGCAACCTCATCCTACTCAACCTATTCCATATATCCCCATGCATACATGGGGAAAATTCCCTCTACAGGCGCTACAACCCTCCCGGCTAACAATCTACACAACCTACCTATTTTAACCTTTGCTGGCTCTCGATCCCACGCCAGAGCCCTCAACACAGTTTCACACTCATGCAACTCAACTCCTGTATACATCCGTTGCAATCTGTTATGGATCTGGCCAACCCACCGCACCCACACTTTCCCTCATCACCTCCCTTTTAATGAAGACACATTTGACCTCCGCTTTAAATCCAGCAATCCCAGCCCCCCCTTACTTACAGGTAACATTACCACATCCCTCTTAATCCAATCACAGCTCGAACCCCACGAGAATTTAAAAACCTTCCTAAGTATGTTCGTTATTGCTGGCCCAGTTAATGGGAACACGGCTGCACGTGCCATACTTTGCTATACAGTAAGATATTAATAACAATGGCACGCTGCACAAGGGTCAAATGATAAGGTCGCAATGCACCCAAGCGTCCCTAAATCCTTTCTACCATCCTAAGCGAGTTTTTCCATGCGTGCCACAGGTAGATGTCTGCATAAATAAGACCGCAGATTTTTAACGAATTCACCTGCCTCCTCACAACTGCACTACCCCAATCAACCCTACCCGCCCAAGCTCCTAACCCCATGACCATGGATTTATCTGAATTTACCCTCATACCAGTTGCCCCTGCGAACATTTGTACTACCCCGTCTAATGTGTCCATTGACATCCCCTCCCTGATCA
Organism: Cherax quadricarinatus; assembly: GCF_026875155.1. Lineage (NCBI taxonomy): Eukaryota > Metazoa > Arthropoda > Malacostraca > Decapoda > Parastacidae > Cherax > Cherax quadricarinatus. Next base: position 27,213,326 of record NC_069481.1, on the reverse strand, counting down.
GAACAGTTGTATCATCCACATACCCAATTAAAACTGGCCAAACCCTCGCAACCTCACACCCTGGTCCCACTACGTGACACATACGCTGCTCCATCAATCTATAAAAGGGGTCCTGTACGCACGCAAACAATAATTGTGACATAGGACACCCCTGCCTAAGTCCCCTACCCATTGGCAATATAAACACAAATGCAGTATAATGTGATCCTTTGACTACGTTTCGCCCACACAGTGGGCTTTTTCAAGTCACAAACAGAACTACCTGGGGTGGAAGGAACGCGAGTATTTATAGTCCGGCTGAGGTCAGGTGAAGAATGCTGCATCTGATGATGTACCGAGTGGGGTTATAGAGTCTAAAAACTTGGGTAGCTTGGAAAGGAGATTGGATAAGTTTGTGAGCAGACCTTCTACAGTGTTCTTATGTGGGACAGCGATGAAGAAGTTTCTTGGCAAGTGGTTCAGCTATGTTATAGAAGCCACTATTCTGGTTGAAGTTGTCGGATATAGAAATGAGTGATGATTCCAGGATTCTTCGGTATTGAGTGTTGTCTTCTGTGGCGATAAGTCTTGAGTTTCTGTAGTTTATCAAGTGGTTGTGTGAATTACGGTGTTGTACACAGGCATTCCTTGTGTTCGTCAGACCTGCTTGCGTATTGGTGTTCTGAAATACGTGTTTGGAGGTCCCTTGATGTTTCGCCCACGTATAACTTGTTGCAGTCATTACAAGGGATTATGTATACCCCTGCAGAGGATGGAGGCTTGTCCTGCCTACTACTGGTGATGTCCTTGATGGTCGTGGTTGTGGAGGTAGATACTTGGAATGATGTTTTGGCAAAAATGTTGGAAACATGTTTGGCAATGGAGTTGGTGGGAAGGACTATGTATCTCTTCTCGGCAGTGTCTTCTCTGGGTGTGTTGAAGATGTTTAATGCTCGCCGTCTGCAGTCTCTGATGAAGTGACGAGGATAGTGGAGTTTAGAAAATATGTGTTCAATTATAGTGCATTTTCCTCAAGGAACTCGTTGCTGCAGATTCTGAGTGCACGCAGGGAAGAAGCCTATAATTACACCACGTTTGGTTTTGGTGTCGTGGTGAGAGTAGAAGTGGAGAAGATCGTTTTGGTTGGTGGGTTTTCGATAGACTTTAAAACGAAGTTCGTGGTCAGCTTTGCAGAGCAGGACATCAAGGAAAGGAAGAGTGTTGTCGACTTCTTCTTCAAGTGTGAACTGGATTGAAGGCTCGACCTGGTTGAGCTTGTCTTGGAGAGCTTGAACGTTGAAGCGTTTAGGAGTTATGGAGGAGAATGTCGTCAACATAACGGAGCCAGGTGACAGACGAAGGAATAATGGTGGAGAAACGTTCGGCTTCTAGATGTTCCATGTATAGGTTCGCCAGGACTGCACTGAGTGGCGAACCCATGGGTAGTCCAAAAGTCTGCTGAAAGAGGTGATTTCGAAAGAGAAACACGTAAAGCCAACACATAGTTCAACAAGGTCGAGAAATCGCTGGCTGGAATGGGAAGATCAAGTGAATCGTCAATTTCTCTGCGCAAGAGATCGATGGCTTGTGTGTAGGTACTTTGGTGAATAGGGAAGTCACGTCAAGGCTGGAAAGTTTCTTGTTCTGATGTGATGTTGCGAATGCGATTGAGAAGATCACCTGAGTGTTTGAGATGTGCTGGACTGATAGTGCCCAAGAGTTTAGAGAGGTGTTTGGCGAGAATTCCTGAGAGCTGGTGGGGAGCACTGCCTATTCCCGAGGATATGGGCCTCAGTGGGATACCAGGCTTGTGAGTCTTTGGCAGGCCGTACTTCTGGCAGGTCTGGGGTTGCTGGGCATGGTGTGCAGAAGTTTCTTCCCTTGTTCTGAGCCCCTTAGAATGCGGCGAGTCCTTTGAAGAAAAGTTTTAGTAAGGTTGTCCACTTGGTTAGTTGTGAGAGGTTTGTAGGTATCTGGGTCATTAAGTAGATTGAGCATTTTGTTCCTGTAATCGTCAGTGTTCATGATAACAACACCACCTCCTTTATCAGCGGTGGTGACCCTGATGGTCGTGTCTTCTGCTAAACCTTTGAGTGCATTTATGTAACGTCGAGGTATGACTGGGGAGCTGCGTGTTGAGATGGCTGCTGAGATGATGCCTTGAAGATAGCCTTTTTGGAAGTCGGAGTCATTGTGTCTGTAGTTTTTGGCGATGAAATTGAGGTCTTGTTGACGACATTCTCCTCATAACTCCTAAACGCTTCAACGTTCAAGCTCTCCAAGACAAGCTCAACCAGGTCGAGCCTTCAATCCAGTTCACACTTGAAGAAGAAGTCGACAACACTCTTCCTTTCCTTGATGTCCTGCTCTGCAAAGCTGACCACGAACTTCGTTTTAAAGTCTATCGAAAACCCACCAACCAAAACGATCTTCTCCACTTCTACTCTCACCACGACACCAAAACCAAACGTGGTGTAATTATAGGCTTCTTCCTGCGTGCACTCAGAATCTGCAGCAACGAGTTCCTTGAGGAAGAATGCACTATAATTGAACAAATATTTTCTAAACTCCACTATCCTCGTCACTTCATCAGAGACTGCAGACGGCGAGCATTAAACATCTTCAACACACCCAGAGAAGACACTGCCGAGAAGAGATACATAGTCCTTCCCACCAACTCCATTGCCAAACATGTTTCCAACATTTTTGCCAAAACATCATTCCAAGTATCTACCTCCACAACCACGACCATCAAGGACATCACCAGTAGTAGGCAGGACAAGCCTCCATCCTCTGCAGGGGTATACATAATCCTTGTAATGACTGCAACAAGTTATACGTGGGCGAAACATCAAGGGACTCCAAACACGTATTTCAGAACACCAATACGCAAGCAGGTCTGACGACACAAGGAATGCCTGCGTTACAACACCGTAATTCACACAACCACTTGATAAACTACAGAAACTCAAGACTTATCGCCACAGAAGACAACACTCAATACCGAAGAATCCTGGAATCATCACTCATTTCTATATCCGACAACTTCAACCAGAATAGTGGCTTCTATAACATAGCTGAACCACTTGCCAAGAAACTTCTTCATCGCTATCCCACATAAGAACACTGTAGAAGGTCTGCTCACAAACTTATCCAATCTCCTTTCCAAGCTACCCAAGTTTTTAGACTCTATAACCCCACTCGGTATATCATCAGATGCAGCATTCTTCACCTGACCTCAGCCGGACTATAAATACTCGCGTTCCTTCCACCCCAGGTAGTTCTGTTTGTGACTTGAAAAAGCCCACTGTGTGGGCGAAACGTAGTCAATAAAGGATCACATTATACTGCATTTGTGTTTATATTGCCATTGTGTCGGTATTTTATACCATTTATTTCCATCCCCTACCCATTACAATCTTCCCACCCAATCGACCATTAATCTGTACCCTCGCCATTGCACCTCCATACAACGCCTCAACCCAGCCCACTATTTCTTCCCCAAACCCCTGACCCCTGAGGATGGCTTTCAATGCTTTCTGATCCACTCTATCGTATGCCCCTTGCCAATCAAGCGCCCCCAAAAACCTCCCTCCCCTCCCCCCCCCTTTTTGCCTCCACGAAATCCCTAAGTAACCCTTTGCCCTCCACCATAGACCTCCCTGGCAACCAAACTGAGTTTTTGATACTACCCGCCCACCACACACTTGACCCTATTTCCAAAATCTTCGCAAACAATTTATAATCTGCGCATAACAACGAGATCGCCCGGTAATCCCGAAGCGTATGCTGCCCCTTACCCTTCGGTACCAATACAACGACAGCCGTTGCCTGCTTCTCACCATCTCACCTCTCTCCTTCATGCAATTTAATAACCTAACCAGAAAATGCCTCAATAATTCCCAATGCTGCTGATAAAACTCTGCCGGGAGTCCATCAATTCCCGGTGCTTTGCCCTTTCGCATTCCACTTAAAGCCCTCCATATTTCCCCCTCAGTTATTTCCCCACCCAGTGCTTCCCTATCACTGTTACGCAACTGACATACCACACTCCCAACACACCTGTTCTAAAAACCCCATCCTCTACCCCTTCTCATTGCCAGTACTTCTCATACACTTGTCAGCAAACGCCCCCATTCCTTCCGTAGCTTGTATGACCTGCCCCTCCCTGTACCTCCTATCGACACATGAACCTCCAACCATGGAATAGTCTTTTGCCTGCTGTCTTTGTTTCTGCCTACGCAATACGCAGATGAGGTCTATCGCCCCATAACACCTCTTCCACCCCCGCCTGTACCCTCACGCTTGGAACTCTCATCCTGTACCTCACGCACCCTCCTTTAACTGCCAATTTTCACCCATTGGATAAGTGCCCGCACCGCCCCCCTCGTAACAACCCCGTAATCTATCTTCAAAATTAGTTAGCAAGCCATATTTTTAAAGAATTGATCGTTTCCCTTCCTTTACGTAATATTGCTTAATCCGTTCTTTAGCCACACCATCCCCCCACATCACCACATCCTTCCCCATTTATCTTGCACGAAAACCCCTCCCACCAGCGTTGCAAATCCCCTTTTATCCCTCCTCATCACCTAACACACTTGTATTTAATTTCCAATACCCCCTAGATATCCTGCTAGTGACTCCCACCCCACCTCTGCTACTACCGCCCAATGATCCGATTAAGCTATTCTATAGTACGGAAAAAATGTCAACCCCAACCCCTTGAGATATATCAGCCTATCCAAACTGCAGCGTAACCCGTCTTACAAAAGTGTGCTTACCTCCCACGCCTCCCCCAAACCCGCATCCCGCAAACTGAATATCCCTCAAAAGATCTCGCAAGGCTGCCGACACGTGCCCCGCCCCTTTTGGTTCCACGTCAGCCCCCCTAAAAACCCCAGTTCCAGTCCCCACCAACGATGGCCACTGCAGGTAAACCACGTAAAAAGAAAACTGTTCTTCACATACAAAATCCCTTTTATCCTCACATCATTTTCCGTGGTGCATAACACATACAAAAGATACCCTCTGCCCCATCCACCATTCACCCATGACAATACTCTTCCCCCCCCCCCCTCACTTCTTAGCAACAAAACGGGCTTGCCTCCCTGATCAATATCCCACACCCCCTTTTCAGACGTGCAGATGGCAGAGTCATGACCTGAAACCCCTCCACCTCGAGCACTCTTCCCTCCTTGAAATTGTGTTCTTGCGGAACACTACATCCACCCTATATTTATACAGAAACATTCGAAACCATTCCTTCTTCACATATTACACAGTCCATTTACGTTCACAGTCATACACCTAAGGCCTCTTTATAGTTGCCAACCTTCCTCTTCTCTTCATTCATCCCAGGGCCTCCTGCCCCAGAGCCAGCACAAGCTTCACATCATCAACCCTCCCCCTTTTTTGCGATGCCTCTTATCGTGACTGCTTCGAAATTGCTCTCCTTCCTCCCAGACCTCTGCGCCGGCGTCAGGACATCATCTGAGTCTGACGCCGCCGCTCTCTTCTCGTGATGCCCTCTACATCCTTGTTATCTTCTGAGGTTCCCTCACGATGACCTCAACCTCCACCACGCCCCGTTCCACAGCACACGGCGACAACTCTCTCTTACTAGTTGGCCCCGTAAACCCCTGCTATGTTTTTTATCCTTACTTTCCCTCTACAGGCAACGCCGTGCCTCTCACCAGCTGGAACAACATCCTCTGCAGGCGGTGTCAATGTCCTTAACACTTCCTGAAGCTCTTCCTCTAGAGCCTGCACCTCTCCTGCATTGCACTTCTGTACTTTTCCTTTGTGTAGTAACAGTTCCTTTTACATCACAGCTTACCTCACACATGCCAGTCTCCTCTTTGGAATCCTCCACCTCTTCACTCCACAAGTGCCCAGGCCCTTGCTTTCGCACTGGGCTTCAACAGCTATCACGTGGTAACTGGTTTCTTCACCAGTTTGCGCTGGCGCCCTCCTAAGCTTCCGCACTCTGCCGCCATATGGTCGTACGCCCCCATATTCTGCAGTACGTCTCTGTCCGGATACGATACCTAACTTGCGTCCTGAAGTCCTCCAACACGACGTAAGACAGTATGGGATGTTCAGAGTCATCTTCGGGGAAAAGGTACCCTCCGGACGTCCCATGTAAGCACCTACCGTCCACTTGCCCTTTTGTGCCAGATGTACGGTTTTCCCTATGTCTCAAAAACACTCCTTATGTCGCCTCATCTGCCTCAAATGGGACATTAGTATCTTAACCCACGTAAAGTGGCGAGATACGTCGATCAAACGCACCTTCACAGCTGGAGTAGCGTCAAGACTCAGTCTTGGAATCTCGTCACCAAAGACTCATACGGACGTGGAATTCAGTTTGACGAAGATTCTATAAGCCCCATTCAGGGCTACACCATACACCTCATCGTCCTGGATTCCATAGGTCTCCCTAATGATTGTTGGGAGTAAGACTTGCACTGAAGAGGGTGAAATCGCCCCACGAAGCAGCTCAATACCAATGGTATTTACGCGCCTCCTCACACTCAGCGCCATGTTGATACGAGGTAGCTCGCCTGAAAACAGCAGAGGGGTGCAGCGCACAACCTCACTCGACCGTGGTCAGGCAGCGAATAACTTTTTCACCCATCTTGCAATGTATTAAATTCAGCTTAATTAATAACACTGATTATGTACTTAATTATGCACTTCATAAAGGTAAATATTATAACTTACCTTGAATAAATCCTAGCTACTTGAGCTTAGCAATTACATGTAAGGAAATTATAATATAAATGTTAAATGTACATTAATAATCTTAGCTACGCTTGAGCTTAGCAATTACACATGTAAGGAAATTATAATATAAATTTTAAATGCATTAATATGAATCCTAGCTACACTTGAGCTTAGCAATTACTCATGTAAGGAAATTATAATAAAAATTTTAAATACACATTAATATAAATCATAGCCAGACTTGACTTATCCTTGCCAGACTTTGGTTAGCACATTTAGTATTGTTAATAATTATACTACTACAATTAAGTAAATTTGTGGACTAACATCACCTCCTTCTGTCATTTCAATATAATTATTAAATAATTAATCACTGTTATGGACTTCATAATTACATCCAGGTCGATCAAGGATCAACGGAAAGGCCTGAGCTTGCTACCATCTGCAGCTCATAAGACTGCCATCCCCATGAGCCCCTTTGGGGCAGGGCAGATGGCAGACCATAGGCTTAGTTCTCCCTACAAACCCATGAGGGTGGGGACTGTGGCTAGGTGGGGACAGTTGACCCAAGATGAGGTGTACTTGTAACCTCTCCCATGGGAGATTACTCTCGCACACTCCCCCGATAGGGAGCCAAGGCGGGTCAGAACAGGCTGGGAGAATTACTGGAGAATAAAAAAAAAAAAAAGACCAACAGGCTACTTATTGTGGAAATTAAATTTGCCTGGATGTAACATCATAAGTAATACCAGTAAATGGTAACAATGATAATATTTTTTATCAAAGTTACAGGAGACAAGTAGGAATTTGAGGACACTAGGTCTCACAAAAAAAAAATGTCCCCCTTCGATAATACTACTGTCATACCCCAAGTCACTTGGTCTATTGGGAAGTTTCACCACCAATTTAACTTAGAGCGACGAAATTTATGGAATTCATTGTGTGCCGGTACCACATTAAACAAAATTAGGTCTTTCCCTGCTCGGTCAGCGCAGGGGCAGAGCTTCCTGTCGGCTCACTCTTTAAAATACACTTTGAACAATTGTAATGTATTAATTAGGTATATTTACATTATAAAAAATAAACAGCATAATTTTGGGAAATTATTTTCCACAGCCATCACAAGCTTCAAGCAGTCTTCAAGCTGGCACTGGACAAGCACCTAAAGTCAGTTCCGGATCAGCCGGGCTGTGGCTCGTTATGTTGGTTTGCTGCAGCAGCGGAGGTGGTCTCAGGACCGCGGCGCGGGGGCGTTGACCCCCGGAACTCTCTCCAGGTAAACTCCAGGTAAGCTTTGATGAGCGATGGTTTCTTGAAGAATAAGAGCTGGTAGGATGCCGCTGTTGCAGGATAGGTCCTGTATTATTTTATTTATTCTACTGTTTTAAATAAAATATATAAAAAAATATTCCACGGGAGTGGCACACTGAGAACATTTTGGATCAAGGTGTCTCGCCCGACGTAAGCAGAGAATTGCAGAACACCGATCGGAGTATATCAAACTACAAAGTTTTATTTATAACCGTTGTTATTGTTATTTATTTAATCAAAGGTTTGTAAAAACTTGTTTCTAATTTATGTATTATAGTTAGAGCGAAACGGTGTATAGGACGCGGATAAAGGAGGTATTTTTACTTTTAATAAGAACAAGAAATTCTTATGCAAAGATTTTTTTTTTGCTTAAAATATTTTAATCATTTTTCAAAATTATAATAAGTGAATACTTTGAATTTTGATTGTTAAAAAGAATTTAAAAGTATTTAAAATGTTTTATTTTCTTAAATGATATATAATTAATATAAAACAATTATAATAGTTACCCATTACATTATGTTTTCTATGTTCTATTTACTTTGTTTTCATTACAAAATAATAATTTTTTTTTTTTTATATTTTATTTAAAACTTCATGTACAAATATTAATAGGTACATATATAAAAAAAAATGATCAAGGACAACATCAGTAAAACAATATATAAACACAAAACAATCCAGGCAACATCTGACAGTCTACTATATACAAGTTTTTATAACATATCACAATTTAAGAAGGAATAAAGTTATAATAACAAAGGCCACAAAAATGGTATAATAAAAATCCTAAATTCCAACTGAACAAATAATGCCTCAATCTTAATGGACAATCACATAATACAATCGCAACAAATACACCTGGAGCTACATATGATTATTAAGAAACCTGTTGTCTGCAACACAGGTGACCATATCCCCCCCCCCCACTCAACACACACTTGAAAAACTAACATCGACACCCATGCTAACCCTTCTAGGGTAGGGATAGGTGCCTGAGCCAGAGCCTTTAGCTATTAAGACTGTCCTTCCATTTAGCCCCTTGTGGGGGGATGGACTACCAGGAGAGGCCTAGCTTGTGGCTAGGCTGGGGAAGTTGGTCCCAACGATGAGGAGAGTACTTGTGTCCTCATGGGAGACTTAGTCTCAGACACTTCCTTAAAGAGGGAGCCAAGGGCGGGCCACACTTGGACAGGCCGGGCCGGGGGATTACGCGGGAATATTTAATAAAATAATGAAAACTACCCTATCCAACCTGAATAATCATGACATTACATTCGCTGCTGACCCCGGTAGTGTGCGGTTGTGCTCTGCACCCCTTGTTGTTTGTGGCGAGCGCCTTGTCAGTTACCTGGCTGCGTGGGTGTGAAGTGGTGCTGTCACCACCTGGCTGACAATTAGTGCACTGTGTCGTCAAGTTGGCGGTTAGTCTGAGACGAAGGGTTAAAATACTGTAGGCATCGAGTACATAAAGGAACGATACGCCAGTTTGCGCACAAGGTCTTATTTGCCAAAGATCCTACGGGAGACTTTCTGGGAGTAACAAGATTCGTGACTTGTATGGTGTAGCATTGAACGGGAGTCGACAACGAATTTCGTCATCCTGCTATCAGCAACGTTTATGAATCGTTAGTAACAGGTTTCAGGAGTGAGTTTAAAGTCACACCAGTGTCACTGTAAGACTGTAGATGTTTCACCCGGTATTATACGTGGATCAAGTTACGCAAACGTTCCCTTTGAGGCGGACGAGGCGTAAATAAGGAAAGTTTTTGAGACAGTATGGGACGGTGCATTAGCTCAAATGGTACGTGGCGGCAGGGAGCCTATGCTGGTTTTCGTGGGTTTTTCACCTCAAAATGACTTTGAGGCATCCAATACCATCCTTGTGTACTACAGATTTCAGGAGCAGGTAATGGTAATTACCAGGGACAAAAGACGACGTAGTGCCGCTATGTGGTGGAGTTATGATCACATAGCGGCGACCTGTGAACAAGCGAAGACATGTGCCTGGACCTGTGGTGGACGTCGCAGCCCCTGTTCAACGGTGGCAGGATGAGGAACAAACTCGGTTGGAGGGCGTTGGTGTTTTGTGGAGCGAGATAGTTGGATCGGGCACACAGGATGGTGGTGAGTTGGAGTCCGCCCCAACTGCTGATCAGGTTGTCGTCTCCTGTGGATAAGGAGGAGCGCAAGTAAAGAGAAGGTTCATGAGATATGAGGAGGAATTGGAGGAGTGTTGAAGACGTTGTCACCACCAGAGAGGGATGTTACATCTGAGCGTGGTTGTCATTGGAGAATCGTCTTCCAGAGAAAGTCTGGAATGATAATTTGGGGCGTGAGGTGGTTTGGAGTCGTCCATGACTCTTTAAACCATTATTCTCAGGGGGAGGTGGCGGTTCAGCGAGAGGTAACGTCTGACCAAGAAATGTGTAACATGACCGTCAGAGAAAGAGGGCGCTTACATTAGGATTTGATGACAGTTCCTTTACGCTGCACAAAGGCCTGGGGAAACAGACTGAGGTTGAGTGTGAGAGGTAGTGGTGGTAGGTTGGTGGTCGCTATGATAGGAGGCCCCGAAGAAAGGGGGGAGGGAAGAGAGCACTCTGAGGTGTTGAAGTAAATTCAAGCTCTGGCGTTGTAAAGAGTGTGCGAGGAAGCAGGGTGGAAACTTTAATAGGCCTTAGGTGTATGTCTGTAAATGTTAATGGGTTATGTAGCGGTATGAAGAGAGATGGATTCGTAATTTTCTGAATAATCTAGAGTGGGATGTTGTGTTTCCTGAGGAGCACCATTTCAAAGGAGGGTTAAGGGTGGGGTGTTGGAGGGTGGCAGGATTTCGGGTAGTTACCTGCCATTCCCCTCTAAAAGTTGGTGTGGGAATTTTATAAGGGAGCCGAGCCGTTTGTCTTGCAGCGAAGCGAGGGAGGAGGGGTAGGGGAGGGTGATTGCGTGTGGTTGGGTGGTGAAGGGTAAGCAGTGTTGTTGTCTTTTGTGTGTGAGTAGAGGGGGCCCGAAAATAATAAAGGTAAGATGCTTTTGGTGTGATGATCTTGTGATTTTCCCTACGTGCACTGCAGAGGTGGGATAGTGGTGGGGACTGATAGTGTTAATCAGGCGTAGCTGATGTGGACCAAGGAGGGGCTGGATTATGTTGTGGTCTTAGGGATTTATAAAGGGATGTTGGTTACGTGATGCCTTTGGGGAGGGAGTGGAGACTGAATATACGTTTGTTAGGAGTGGTTTGTGGGAGGCCTAGTTAGAGTGTACCTTTCTCAGGGAGTGGAGTGAAATTTTCAGTACTGTTTGAGGTATGTCGATCATAGGGGCAGTGGTGGTGGAGGTTGGGTGGGGGACGCTCGCGGACATATATAGAATTATTGGAAATTAAATATAAGTGTGTTTTAGGTGATGAGCGGGGTTGGAGGGGTTTTTCAGTCCCTATGGAGGGGCTTAGTGTGGGATGAACAAGGAGTGGAGACATTGGACTTTGGTGTGATAGTGTCGCCAAAGGAAAGGATTAGCAAGTTTTATGTGAGAGAAGGAAAAACGTATTAATAAATTAAAATATGGATGGATCATATTTAGACGGGATAGGTTAAGAGGTTGCTATGGGAGGGGGGGTGGGTGGGAATGTTTTCTAGGATGAAATAGTGAAATAAAGGGGAGGTTTGAGGGTGTTTGCAAAAGAAGGTTTCAGCTGTAAGGATGCAGGCACAGGGGTGGAGGAAGAGTGCTTTGGGGCGACAAGGCCGACAGCGTGAGTTTTGCGGGGGCCATCATAAGAAAAAGGCAGGCGCTGACGGCTATACATGGTTTAGAGGTTAACGGAGATGTTGGGAATTATAGAAGTAGGGCAGAGATACGAGCCACGAAGGGGATGTGTGCGTATGCGGAGGTTGGTACGAGAAGTACTGGAACAGTGGGGGGGTGGGTGACGGGGCATTGGCCAAGGGGTGTACTTCTGTGACGTGTAATTTAGGAACTAGTGATCGAAAGGCTTTCGAGTGGCGATTACGGAAGAGGAAATAGAGAAGGCGTTAGGGACTGAGGAAGGGTAAAGCTTCCCGGTATTGATGGTCTCCCGTGTCTTAGAATTTTATTTACAACAATGGGCATTGATAAAGGAAATTTATAGTTAGGTTATTTAATAGTATGAAGGAGAAGGGTAAGTTGGGGGCGAAGCCGGAAACGCATTTGTAGTGTTGGTCCCAAAGGGTTTCAAGGGGCAGCCCCCCCTTCGGGAGTACCGAGCCATATCACTGATGTGTGCAGACTATAAGGTGTTTGCAAAAATTTTAGGAAATAGGTTCAAATGTGTAGTGGAGGGGGTGGTGTCAAATCTCAGTTCGGGTTGCCGGGAAGGTCGATGATTGAAGGACATGGGATACTGAGAAGTTTTGGGGGAGCTAAGGGTGGGGGGAGGGGCGGCTTTGTTGGCTCTAGATGGCGGGGGAGCATAGGGATAGAGTGGAAAGGGGAGTTTGCAGGTTATACTTAGGAGACAGGGTTTTGGGGGGAAATGTCGAGTGGGTAAATACGTTGTACAAGGGGCGAAAATGAGGATACAGATTAATGGGTGTATGGGGAGGAAATTGCAATGGGAAGAGGCCTTAGACAGGGATGCCCATGTCCCAAATATGTTTGCGTGTTTTCCCGGACCCCTTTTTTAGAATGGTTGACCGTAGCTTATGTACGCCATGTGAGGGAAGTGTGGGGGGTGGGAGGGCCTGGCCGGGGTTAAAATTTGGGTATGTTGACGACCACCCTGTTCTTTATTGTGCAGGGATGTCCAAGGAGTGTTGGACGAGGTGGTGCAATTATTTGGAAGTGCCACGGGTATTGCAGGTAAATAGTGCGAAGTCAAGGTGCATGGGTTGGGGTTTTTGGGTGGGGGGTGTGGGGGGGGGATGTAAAGTTGTTAAAAATGGGGGTGTCTTTAAAGATTTGTGGTATTATTTATAGGGAGACATGGTTGCGGGCGGGAGGAAAATTCGATAGGTTATTGGAAAGGATCGTGGGGCGTCTAGGTGTTCTGAGACCCCAGCACTAACTCTGATACAGCGAGTGATAGTCGTGAACATTTATTGTATAGTAAGGTTTGGTATGTTGCAGCTGTGTTCCCAATTACAGGGACAGCGATTGCGGGATACTAAGACGGGTGTACAAATTTTTATGGGGTTCACGTTGTGATTGTTAAGGAGGGAGGTTGTAATGTTACCTGTAAATCAGGGTGGGTTGGGGTTGTTGAATTGAGACGGAGGCTAAATTGTGGTGTTTATTAAATGGGAAGTGTTGGCGTGAGGGTGTGAACCGGGGCGTTTTGGGAAGGATACACGACAGGCTGGGTATTTTGGTATCGAGGAATGGTGTTTAGGGAATGTGAAATAGTTTTGAGGGCTGTGTGTTTGGGTTTGGGAACTGGAGAAGGTTCGTATAAGGGTTTTGTGTGGTTACTTTAGGTAGGTGCGTTGGTCCCAGTTGAGGGTTTGTTTTTCCCATGTATGCGGTGGAAGAGTATTTGGATTTGATTTAGTAAATTGAAGTTAAACCTCGGGCGCGTGAGGTGGTGTTTCGTTTTTCTGCATGGGATCCTTCCGTCTGGTGAGATATTACGAAACAGACAGGTTGTAGAGGGTGGGGGGTGTGGTATCTGTGGATGGGATGAGACTTTCCGT
>NC_069481.1:27183760-27199132 GCF_026875155.1 Cherax quadricarinatus | reverse complement strand
AGTTTGTATGACCTGCCCCTCCCTGTACCCTCCTATCGATTCATGAACCTCTAACCATGGAATAGTCATTGCCTGCTGTCTTTGTTTCTGCCTACGCAATACGCACGATGAAGGTCTATCGCCCCATAACACCTCTTCCACCCCCGCCTGTACCCTCACCGCTTGGAACCTCTCATCCTGTTACCTCACGCAGCCTCCCTTTAATTGCCATAATTTCATCCATTGGATAAGTGCCCGCCACCGCCCCCCTCGCATAACAACCCCGTAATCTATCCTCCAAATAGTTAGCAAGCCCATATTTTAAGGAATTGATACGTTTCCCTTCCTTTACGTAATAGTGCTTAATCCGTTCTTTAGCCACACCATCCCCACCACATCACCACATCCTCCACCCTTTTATCTCTGCACGTAACCCCTCCCACAGCGTTGCAAATCCCTCTATCCCCTCCTCATCACCTAACACACTTGTATTTAATTTCCAATATCCCCTAGATATTACCTGCTAGTGACTCCCACGCCACCTCTGCTACTACCTCGGCCCGATGATCCGAATAAGCTACTTCTATGTACGGAAAAATGTCAACCCAACCCTTGAGATATATACAGCCTATCCAACCTAGCAGCGTAACCCCGTCTTACAAAAGTGTGCTCTACCTCCCACGCCCCTCCTCCAACCGCATCCCGCAACTGAATATCCTCAAAAGATCTCGCAAGGCCGCCGACACGTGCCCCGCCCCTTTTGGTTCCACGTCAGCCCTCCTAATAACGCAGTTCCAGTCGCCACCAACGACGGCCACTGCAGGTAAACCACGTAAGAAGAAAACTAGTTCTTCACATACAAAATCCCTTTTTACCCTCACATCATTTTCCGCTGGTGCATACACACATACAAAAGATACCCACTTGTCCCATCCACCACCATCCAGCGCAATACTCTTCCCCCCCCCCCCCTCACTTCTTAGCAACACAAACGGGCTTGCCTCCCTGATCAATATACCCACACCACCTTTCAGACGTGCAGATGGCAGAGTCATGACCTGAAACCCCTCCACCTCGAGCACTCTTCCCTCCTTGAAATTGTGTTCTTGCAGGAACACTACATCCACCCTATATTTATACAGAAACATTCGAAACCATTCCTTCTTCACACTATTACACAGTCCATTTACGTTCACAGTCATACACCTAAGGCCTCTTTATAGTTTCCAACCCTTCCTCCTCTCTTCATTCATCCCAGGGCCTCCTGCCCCAGAGCCAGCACAGGCTTCACCCATCAACCCCTCCCCCTTTTTGCGATGCCTCTTATCGTGACTGCTTCGACGTTGCTCTTCCTTCCTCCCAGACCTCTGCGCCGGCGTCAGGACATCATCTGAGTCTGACGCCGCCGCTCTCTTCCTCGTGATGCCCTCCACATCCATGTTATCTTCGAGGTTCCCTCACGATGAACCTCACCTCCACCACGCCCCGTTCCACAGCACACGGCGACAACTCTCTCTTACTAGTTGGCCCGTCAACCTGCTATGTTTTTTATCCTGACATTCCTCTACAGGGCACCGCCGTGTCTCTCACCAGCTCAGGAACAACATCCTCTGCAGGCGGTGTCAATGTCCTTAACACTTCCTGAAGCTCTTCCTCTAGAGCCTGCACCTCCTCCTGCACTTGCACTTCTGTACTTTTCCTTTGTGTAGTAACAGATCCTTTTTACATCACAGCTTACCTCACACATGCCATTCTCCTCTTTGGAATCCTCCACCTCTTCACTCCACAAGCGCCCAGGCCCTTGCTTGCGCACTGGCTCTCAACAGCTATCACGCTGGTAACTGGTGCTTCACCAGTTTGCGCTGGCGCCCTCCTCACGCTTCACGCACTCTGCCGCCATATGGTCGTACGCCCCACATATTCTGCACGTACGTCTCTGTCCGGCATACGATACCATAACTTGCGTCCTGAAGTCCTCCAACACGACGTAAGACGGTATGGGATGTCCTCAGAGTCATCTTCAGGAAAAGGTACCCTCCGGACGTCCCATGTAAGCACCTGCTGTCCACTTGCCCTTTTGTGCCAGATGTACGGTTCCATAAGTCTCAAAAACACTCCTTATGTCAGCCTCATCGGCCTTCAAATGGGACATACGTATTTCTTAAAACCCACGTAAAGTGGCGAGATAGTCGATCCAACGCACATTCACAGCTGGAGTTAGCGTCAAGGACCACGTCTTGGAATCTCGTCACAAAGACTCATACACGGAGTGGAATTCGTTTGACGAAGATTCTATTAAGCCCCTTCAGGGCTACACATACACTCATCGTCTGATTCCATAGGTCTCCCTAATGATTGGTGGAGTAAGACTTGCACTGAAGAGGGTGAAATCGCCCCGAAGCAGCCTCAATACAATGGTATTTACGGGCCTCCTCACACTCAGCGGCCATGTTGATACGAGGTAGCTCGCCTGAAAACAGCAGGGGGTGCAGCGCACAACCTCACTCGACCGTGGTCAGCCGCGAATACTATTTTCACCCATCTGCAATGTATTAAATTCAGCTTAATTAATAACCACTGATTTTGTACTTAATTTGCACTTCATAAAGGTATATATTATAAACTTTACCTTGAATAAATCCTTAAGCTACTTGAGCTTAGCAATTACCATTGTAAGGAAATTATATGTTAAATGTGTAAATGTACATTAATAATCTTAGCTACGCTTGAGCTTGCAAATACACATGTAAGGAAATTATAATATAAATTTTAAATGCATTTAATATGACTCCTAGCAACATTGAGCTTCGCAATTACTAGGTAAGAAATAATAATGAAAATTTTAAATACACATTAATATAAATCTTAGCCAGACTTGACTTATCCTTGCAGACTTGGGTTAGCAAATTTAGTATTGTAATAATTATAATCCACTAACACATTAAGTAAATTTGTGGACTAACATCACCTTCCTTCTTGTCATTTCAATATAAATATTAAAATATTAATACATGAATTAATGACTTCACTAATTACATCCAGGTCGATCAAGGTATCAATCGGAAGGCTGAGTTGCCTACATCTGCCAGTCATAAGCATGCCATCCCCTTGAGCCCCTTTGGGGCTGGTCGTGCAGATGGCAGACCATAGGCTTAGCTTCGTCCCTTACAAACCCATGAGGGTGGGGATGTGGCAAGGCTGGGGGCCAGTTGATCCCAATAGATGAGGTGTGGTACTTGACCTCTTCCCTGGGAGGGACTTTACCTATCTCGCGACATCTCCCCAGATAGGGAGCCAAGGCGGTCAGTCCCAGGCGGGGGAGAATACTGGCGAATAAAAAAAAGACAAAGAGTGACCAACGGCTACTATTGTGGAAGTATTAACTTGCCTGGATGTAAACTCAAAAGAGATACATACCAGTAAATGGTAACAAAGATAATTATTTTTTATCAAAGTTACAGAGACAAGTAGGAATTTTAGGACACCTAGGTCACAAAAAATGTCCCCCTTCGATACCTACTACTGTCATACCCACAAGTCACTCTCGGCTCCTATTTGGGAAGTTTCACGTCAATTTACTTCAGAGGCTGACGAAATTATGGCTCATTTCAATTAGTGTGCCGGTACCACATTAAAAAACAATTACGTCTCTTCCCTGCTCGTCAGCGCAGGGGCAGAGCTTCCCTGTCGGCTCACCTCTTTAAAATACACTTTAGAACAATAGTAATGTATTAATTAGGTATATTTACATTATAAAAAATAAACAGCATAATTTTGGGATATTATTTTCCACGCCCATCAACAAGCTTCAAGGCAGTCTTCAAGCTGGCCAACGGACAAGCACCTAAAGTTCAGGTCCGGATCAGCGGGCTGTGGTCGTATCTGATTGGTTGGCGTGGTTGCAGCTCAGCAGCGAGGGCCTGGTCTCAGACCGGACGCCGGGGGCGTTTGACACCCGGACTCTCTCCAGGTAAACTCCGGTAAGCTTTGCATGAGCGATGGGTTCTTGATAAGAATAAGAGATGGTAGGATGCCGTGTTGCAGGATAGGTCCCTGTATTATTTTATTTATTCTACTGTTTCAATAAATACTATAAAAATATTTCCTCGGGACGTGGCACACTGTAGACCATTTGAAACAAGGTGTCGCGCGCAGACAGGACAACAGCAGAGAAATGCAGAACACGTCGGGTTATCAAACTACAAAGTTTATATATTATACCCGCTTGTTTTGTTTTTGTTTTTATTAAACAAGGTTTGTATAAAACTAGGGTCCTATGTTATCTTATATTGTTAGTCGATACGGTGTATAGGACGCGGATAAGGAGGTATTTTTTACTTTTAATAAGAACAGATAATTTCTTATGCAAAGATTTTTTTTGTGCTTAAATTATTTTAATCATTTTTCAAAGATTATAATAAGTGAATACTTTGAATTTTGATTGTTAAAATGAGAATTTTAAAAGTATATAAAATGTTTTATCTTCTTAAATGATATATAATTAAATATAAAACAATATTATATAGTTACCAATTTACATTTTGTTTTCTAAGTTCTATTACTTTGTTTTTCATTACAAAATAATAATTTTTTTTTTTTTATTTTTTATTTAAACTTCATGTACAGAAAATATTAATAGCGTTACATATATAAAAAAAAATGATCAAGGGACACCAATCAGTATAACAATATTATTAATAACACAAAAATCCACCGGCAACATCTGATCAGTATATATATACAAGTTTTTAGAACATTTTCACAATTTTATGATAGGGAATGAAAGTTTTATAACAAGGCCACCAAAATGGCTATTAATAAAACTCCTAAAATTTACCACCTGAACACAATATGTCCAAGCTTATGACATCACCCATAACAACTCGCAACAAATCTCCCCAGATTACAATTTGCCTTGTATAAGATACCTGTGCTGACACACAGGTGACCCATCTATCCCCCCGCCCCCACTCACACACAACATTGAAAGAATAACATCGACACATGGCCTAACCCTTCTTAGGGTAGGGTAGGTGCCTGATGCCAGAAGCTCTTTAGCTAAATAAAGACTGTCATTCCCATTTTGCCCCCTTGTGGCAGGGGGAGGATGGCAGGACTCAGAGAGGCCTAGCTTGTGGCTAGGCCTGGGGACAGTTGGTCTCCAGAAGATGAGGAGGTACTTGTGCCTCCTCCATGGTGACTTAGGTCCCTCAGGACACTCCCTAGTAAGAGGGAGCCAGGCCGGGGCCACCCCTTTGGACAAGGCCCGGGCCAGGGGGAGATTACCGGCGACTATTTAATAATAATTTGAAAAACTAACCTATCCACCAACCCTGAATAATCATGTCATTACATTCGCTGCCTGACCACGGTATGTGTGCGTAGTGCTCTCTGCACCCCTCTGTTGTTTGTAGGCGATGGCCCCTTGTCAGTTACCTGGCTGCAGTGGTGTGAAGTGGGTGCTGTCACACGCGGCTGACAAACTTAGGTGCACGTGTGATCGTCAGATGGCGGTTAGTCTGAGACGAAGGATAAATACTGTAGCATCGAGCTACCTTAAGGAACGATAAAGCCCAGTTCTGCCGCGCAAGTCTTTATTGCAAGATCATACGGGAGACTTAGGGAGTTCAAGATAGTGACTTGTATTATGGTGTAGCATGAACGGCTAGGACAAGAATTTTTCGTCAACCTGCTTTCAGCACGGTTTAGAATCGTTAGTCACCAGGTTTCAGGACGATGAGTCTTAACGTCACACCAGCTCTCACTGTAAGAATGATAGATGTTCACGGTATATTACGTGGATCAAGTTACGCAACGTTCCCTTTGAGGGGACGAGGTCGGATATAAGGAAAGGTTTGAGCAAGTATGGACGTTGCATTATGCTCAACATTGGTACGTGGGCTCGGCAGGAGCTATGCTGGTTTTCCGAGGGTTCTTTCACCTCAAAAGAGACTTTGAGGCATAATACATCCCGATGTGTACCTACAAGATTTTCTGGACGCAGGTAATGGTAATGTTACCCCAGGACAACGAAGTAGTGCCGCCTAATGTGGTAGAGTGATGATCCACATAGCGGACGCCCTGTGATACAGAAGGCGAGACATGTGCTGGACCTGTGGTGGACGTCGCAGCCCCCTGCTGCAAAGGTGGCAGGTGAGGACAAAAGGGATGGAGGGCGTGGGTTTTGTGGAGCGAGATAGTGGGATCGGGCACACAGGACTGGGGTGAGTTGGAGTGTCCCGCCCCCAAACTGCTGAATCAGGTGTGTCTCCTGTGGATAAGGAGGTAGCAGCAAGTACAAGAGGAGTTCTGGTGATGAGGAGAAATTGGTGGAGGTGTTTTGAAGACGTTGTCACCACTCAGAGAGGGATGTTACATCTGAGCGTGGTGTCATGGGAGCATCGTCGCTTCCAGAAAGTCAGAGGACATTGATAATTTGGGACGTGATGGTGGTGTTGGAGTCGTCCATTGGACTCATTAATCCTATTCTCAGGTGGAGGTGGAGGTTGTCATCATGGAGAGGAACAGTGCTGTACCAGATATGTGTAATCATGACTGTCACGAGGACAGAGGGCGGTTACATCAGTTTCTGTGACGTCCGTACGCCTGCACAAAGGCCTGGGGAAACAGACTGAGGTTGAGAAGGTGAAGTTAGTGGTGTCGGTGGTGGTAGCTATTGATAGGAGGGCACCGGAAGAAGGGGGGAGGGCGGAAGGAAAGAAGTAGCCTTGAAGGTGTTGAACGTAAATTCAAGCTCTGGCGTTGTAAAGATGATGAGAGTGAAGCAGGGTGGAAACTTTATAGGGCCTTAGGTGTTTATATGTCTGTAATGTGAATGGGTTAATGTAGCGGTTTCTATGAAGAGAGATTGGTTTCGTAATTTTCTGAATAAATCTAGAGTGGATGGTTGTGTTCCTGCAGGAGCACAATTACAAAGAGGGTCTAGGGTGTTGAGGTGGAGGGATGTTCGGGTTGTTCCCTGCCATTCCCATCTAATAAGGTTGTGTGGGAATTTTAATACGGGAGACGCAAGCCGTTTGTCTTGCAGGAAGCGGCGGGAGTCGAGGGGGAGGGAGGTGTTGCGTGGGATGGGCGTGGTGGAATGGGTAAAGCGTGTGTTCTTTTTGTGTGTGTGTATGCGCCGGCAGAAAATAACATAAAGGTAAGAATGATTTTGTGTCGTGAGGATCTGTGTTTTTTCCTAAGTGCACTGGCAGAGGTGGCGATAGTTGGTGGGACTGGAATCGTTGTACTCAGGGTAGCTGATGTGGACCCAAGAGGGGCTGGATAGATGTCTGTGGCTCTAGGGATTTATTTAAGGGATGTTGGATTACGTGCTCGCTTTGGGGGGAGCGGTTCAGTGGGGAGATGACTATACGTTTGTTAGGAGTGGTTATGAATGCGAGATAGATAGGTGTACTTTCTCAGGGTGTGACGGAAATCTTTTCAGTAACTGTTGAGGTACATGTCAGATCATAGGGGCAGTTGGATGGTTGGAGGGTTGGGTGGGAGGACGCTCGCGGACATTTATAGAGTTATTGGGAAATTACAATACATAAGCTGGGTTAGGTGATGAGGAGGGGTTGGAGGGGTTTCCAGACCTATGTGGAGGGAGCTTAGCTGTGGAAGAACAAGGGTGGATGTCATTGTGCATGGTGGGCTAGTTGTCGCAAAGGAAAGGATTAGACGTTTTTTATGTAGAGGAGAGAGAAGGAAAACGTATTAAAAATTTAAAATATGGAACTGTCTAACTAATTTAGAGGATAGGCTTAAGAGGTTGCTATGGTGAGGGGGGTGGCGTGGGAATAATTTTCCTATGTAATGAAATAGTCTGAAATAAAGGGGAGTTGAGGGTGTTGCAAATGAAAGGTTTCAAGCTGGTAAGGATGCAGGCAGGGGTGGCGGAAGTGCTTTGGGGCGACAAGCCGTCAGCGTGTGTTTTGGGCATCAAAAAGCAAAGGCAGCGCTGACGGCTTATACCATGTATAGACGGGTAAGGAGATGGTTGGGGAATTATAGAGTAGGGGCAGAAGATCCGAACCACGAAAGGGATGTGTGCGTATGCGGCGGCTTGGTACGAGGAAGTACTGGAACAGTGGGGGGGTGGGTGCGGGCATTGGACAGGTGTGTGTACGTATGTGGTCGTGTAATTTAGGAAATAGTGATCGAAGGCTATAGGGTGGGACGAATTCGCAGAGGGAAATAGATGAAGGAGTTAAGGGAATGAGGACGGGCGAAAGCTCGGTATTGTTGTCTCCCGGTAGAATTTTATTTAAACATTGGGCATTGATAAAAGGTTTATAGTTAGGTTATTTAATAGTATGAAGGAGAAGGGGTATGTTGGGGGAGAAGCAGGAAACAGCAGTCGTAGTGGGTGGTCCCGAAGGTAAGGGCAGCCACCCTCGGGAGATTACCGGCATATCACTGATGTGTGCAGACTTAAGGTGTTTGCCACAGTTTAGTAATAGGTTCAAATGTGTTGTGGAGAGGGGTGGTGTTTCAAAATCTCAGTTTGGTTTTGCCGGGAAGGTCGATGATTTGAAGGGACATGGGATTACTGAGAAGTTTGTGGAAGCTAGGGTGGGGTGGAGGGGCGGCTTTGTTGCTCTGGGACTGGCAGGGAGCATATTGATAGAGTGGAAAGGGGAGCTTTCAGGTTTATACTTATGAGACAGGGTTTTGGGGAGGAAAATAGTCGAGTGGGGTAAATACATTGTAACAAGGGAGCGAAATGAGGATTTACAGATTAATGGGTGTATGGGGAGGGAAAATGGCAATGGGAAGAGGCTTAGAAGGGATGCCCATGTCTCCAAATATTGTTTGCGTGTTTCCTGGACCCCTTTTATAAGAATGTGTTGACCGTAGCTTATGTACGCCATGTTGAGGGAGTGTGGGGGGTGGGAGGGCCTGGGCCTGGGTTAATAGGATATGTTGAACGAACACCACTGTTCATTCGTGCAGGGATGTCAATGAGAGTGTTGGACGAGATGGTGCAATTATTTGGAGTGCACGGGGGTATGCAGGTAACTGTGCGAAGTCATGGTGCATGGGGGTTGGGTTCTTGGGTGGGGGGTGTGGGGGGGAGATGTAATGTTGTTAAAGAATGGGCGGTGTCTTAGATTTTGTGGTATTATTTTTATAGGATGAATGGTTGCGGTGCGGAGAGGAAAATTTCGGATTGGTTTATTGGAAGGAAAGGATCGTGGGGACGTCTAGTGTTCTGAGATACCCCAGCGCACCTAACTTGACACAGCGGTGATGTAGGTTTCGTGAACATTTTATTGTATAGTAAGTTTGGTATGTTGCGCAGCTGTGTTCCCAATTACGGACAGCGATTGCGGGGATACTAACACGGGTGTACAAATTTTTATGGGGTTCACGTTGTGATTGGTTATGGAGGGAGGTTGTAATGTTACCTGTAAGTCAGGGTGGGTTGGGGTTAAGATAAGATAAGATAAGATTTCGTTCGGATTTTTAACCCCGGAGGGTTAGCCACACAGGATAACCCAAGAAAGTCCAGTGCGTCACGAGGACCTGTTCTAACTTATTTCATAGGGGTCCTTAATTTGTCCCCCAGGATGCGACCCACACCAGTCGACTAACACCCAGGTACCTATTTGCTGCTAGGTGAACAGGACAACAGGTGTAAGGAAACGTGTCGAAATGTTTCCACCCGCCGGGAATCGAACCCGGGGCCTCCGTGTGTGAAGCGGGAGCTTTAGGCCACCAGGCCACCGGGTCTAAATGTGTGTTTATTTAAGGGAAGTGTTGCTGTGAGGGTGGTGAACGCCGGTGGCGGTTTGGGAAGGATCACGACAGCTGGGTATGTGGTAATCGAGGAATGGAAGATGAAGGAAAGGTGAAATTAGTTTTGCGGCTGTGATGTTGGTTTAGGGCAACTGAGAAGGGTTATCGTATAAGGGTCTTTGGTGTAGGTTACTTGTTGGTGGTGCGTTTGTCCCAGTTGAGGGTTTGTTCCCCTTGTATGCGCTGGATCGAGTATATCGGTTTAGATTTAGTAAATTGAAGTAAAATCGGGCGCGTAGAAGGGTGATGTTTCGTTTTCTGCATGGGATCTTCCGTTGGTGAAGATATTACGAAACAGACAGGTTGTAGAGGGTGGGGGGTGTGGTATCTGTGGTGGGGGATGAGACAGCGTTCCATGTTCAGTTTTACTTTTGTTGAAGGGCTAGAGGAGGTCTAGGTGATGGTTAAGTAAGGTATGTACAGAGGGGGGGGGGCCGTGGGGTGTCGGTTGTGCAGAGCTCTAAGTCTAGATATGGGTGGGTGAGACGAGTGGTTGTCATAAGAGCTTTAGATTAATCATGGTAATTATATATATATGTCGTGTATGATGAGGGGGGAGGGGGATAGTGAGGAGATAAGAAAGGTTCTTGCGGTAACGGTTCTATAGTAGAGGTGTGTCGTACCTCAGAGATTTGTGATGGGAGGGGGGGGGGGACGGTGTGGATCCAGGGCTTTCTCAGAGGGGTATATCGAATGCTAACGTTAGGGATTCTCATAAATCTGTGGATTGGAAAGTGTGAGTGGAAGGGGTTAGTGGAGGTTTTCATAGGTTGGAGGACGTCAGGGGCAAAGCGGGTCGCCTCCCTGAGGGAATGGGTGGGCGTGAGTGTTAGAGAGTGTTTGAATGTGGGTTGGAATGGTTTCCTGGTTTTCATTGCGGACTTTATGGACATCCAAGTGTGGAATGTAGAGTCAGGACTCGTTTATGGTAGATATAACACTTTCAGATGTAGGTTTAATTGTAGATTTTTTTAGTATAATTATGATGTGTATCAGTCTTGGTATAACATGATTCTGAGAAGAATTAAGTTATTTGCGACATGAATTTGTTTTAGTTTGTTTTTATGTTACGGCTGGGTTTTTCCGATGCAGACCTATATTATATATGTGTTGCATTGCCCCCCCCCCCCCCCCACTCCCCCCTCTGTATAAGTGCATCTGACTTAATGTGATTTTGTGAAAATTTTTGTGTGTAGGTGTGGGTGTGTGTGTGGATGTGGCGTGTGGTGTGTGGGTGTGTTTGTGTATATATATAATATATATTCTTTCTATTGTATTGAGCCTTGTCATGGGTCAGACGTTATGTAATACTTTATATATGCATGATTGATTCTTTTTAAAGTTTTATAATTATGGTCTGTACCCTGTACCGGTGTTTGGTGTTCAGCAAGTTCTTGATGTTAGTTTTAGTCCTGTATGGTATACAGACAAATCTGACAGTTTAGTGACGTAGGCCATTGTCTGAAATTGGTTATGGGTTGTATTGTAACAAGTATAGAGCTTTGTTATTGTGTTCTAAGCTGTATTCTTTTTCTGTTTATTTGATTTGTTGGGATAGGATCAGCTTTGTATTGTAGGGATTAGTATGTAAGATTATCTAGTCAGATTATGTGTAGGCTTTTGGTTTTTTGGATTAATGTGACGGATGGGATTAACTGATATAACTTCTTTGTATATTTTTATGTTCAAGCTGTATTGAACCTTTGTCAGGTTGTCATTTTATATGTACATTTATATATAGGCAGGTTTTGTATTCTATGTCAATTCATGACCTGTGAACATGTATTTTGTTTGTAGTTTTTTTCTTGATGTAAGATTTTTGTTGTAATATCTTGCCAGCTGTAGGTACAATCCGTTTGTCCTGTTAAAGTTGATTAGTGTCCATACTGTTTCTTTTATTTTTATGTTAAACTGTATTGGTTTTAACTAAAATTAAAAAAAATCATGACATTAATTATCCTCAATTTTAGGATTATTGTGACACATGTCACCTTGAGGTAAACATTATTTACAAACCATGCATGGTACAGGAATTGACCAAAATTACAATACTTAAATAAGAACAATAATAATTAGGTAATTACTACCATGAAACTGATGCTGGACCACGTTACAATACAAACAAAAAAATAAATTCTGTGCTTCAAGGAAATAGTGACAGGGAAAACCCTCTAAGAAAATTCAATTCAATTGCAATACCAGTGCTAGTGGAAACTTAATAACTACCTCCCCTTCGCCAACCAGTGCCACCTGAACCCACAAAGTCTTGTAACCACCATTCTAAGAATACTCGTGACGCCGTTCCTGTTAAAAAAACCCGGGGCTCCTAGCCAAAACAACCAGACTTACTATTTGAGTATACATTGATACAATTACACGTTACCTAAGGGTTATATGGTCGAGGTTGCAGCATTCCCAACCGTCGCTGCACCTGTTCCACATCCTATTCGAATTGCTAACCCTCTGCAGCACTCAGTCAGCCTATGCATGGACCACAGATTTTCAGACTCCCGGTCCTCCGCTGCAGACAACATCATCATCCCCAATCTATCTCTCTGTCACTCTCCCAGCCCCATGATCATTGACTTTTTCCAGATTTACCTTCATTCAGTAGCTCTCCCCAAAAGTGCTGTACAACTTCCCCAAAAGTCATAACCGTGTCTCCGACTTGCCAAAATAGTGGTATCATCAACATAGCCCCCCAAACAGGTACGGTTTAGTCACATCCCTCCCCCCCGTCCTTAGACGATCCTCCACCCTTTTTTTCCTATAAAAAAGGGATCTGTACACATGCAAACAATATTTGTGATTAAAGACATCCCTGCGAAGACCCAGCTACATGTTGACTCCCCCCCCCACACAACCCATTGATTTGAGCCCTTCCCTTCGCGCTTGAGTACAAATCGTATTCCCCCACCCACTTTTTCTTCGCCTCAAAACCTGTCGTAGGAGATATTCCTCATGCCTTTCTTTCCACCTATCATTAGTAGCCCTTGCCAATCCAACGCCACCAACGCTCCTCTCTCTTCCCTTTCATGTCCTCCTGGAACCCCTTGATGAATCCCGTGGCCACGCTCATTGACCTAACCAGGTAACCAAAACTGAGACTAAAACAACGACCCTCCCTACAAAGAATTTAAGCGATTCCAAGAATTTTCGCAAATAATTATATTCAGCACAAGCAATGTAAATGGTCGATTAATCCGAAAGGGTACTCTGCTGTTTACCTTTGGGACCAACCCACACCGCCGTTTTGCATGAGATTTCCCATTTACCTCCGTCTTTCATGGATTCATTAACCTTCTAGGAAACCCTAAGCGACCCAGTGCTGTACATAAAATTCGCTAAACCATCGTATCCCGGGTGCTTACCTTCCTCATGTCCATAAGGGCTCTCCATATTTCCCCCTCTCAATGACCCCACCAGTGCTCCTCCGATCACTCCTCCCAGTTTGCACGGCACATACTCGCATACCTTCCCAAGAACCTCACCATCCACCCCACTACTTTTCCCGTATTCCTCAAACCATCTATCTGCATATGCACTCATCCCCTTGGTGTCCCTTAATACCTGACCCTCTCTAAAACCCCCCACAGAAGATATGACTTGCAAACCGGTATTGTAGTCGTTCACTGTCGTACCTTCTGTCCTCGCAGCACACAAGCTGATGGCTTGTCGCCCCAGAGTACTTCGTCTAATCCCGCCTGTACCCGTACAGCTGCAAAACGTTCTTCTTGCAAATCCCATATTCTGTCCTTCAACATGTGTATATACCTCCACACGGGTACACCCCGGCCCCCGCCCCCCCTCGTAACAATTCCGTAATCTAGATTCTAAGTAATTTGACAAACCATACCGCAATTGATTAATGCGTTTGCCCTCCCTCACATAAAAATTGACGTATTCGTAACTTAGCCACACTATCCCACCATCCTACCACGTCTTCCTCAGTTCTTCTGTCGGCACAGAGCTGTTCCCAAAATATTGCAAACGCTTCCACTCCCTCCCTATCCCCAAACCATCGTGTTCAGTTTCCAATAACTTCCCTGCCTACGAGCCAAAGCATCCCATCCACCTCCACTAATACCGCCCTATGATCGGAAGACACCATCTCTATAGTTTTAAAAGACTCTACCAAAACCCTCTCGAGATAAAATATAACCTGTCCAAACGAGCCGCATATCCCTTCTTATAAACGTATGTTCCACCTCCCACAGACCTCCCCGAAAGCATCACGTAACTGAAGATCTCTAAGCAGTCCCCCCAAGATGAGGAAAAAATATCCCGCTCCTCTGGGTTCCACGTCTGTCTTCTTAATTACACAATTCCAATCCCCCCCCACAATCGCGACAGACGGTAACGTGCGTAGGTAATACACGACCTCCTCCGCACAAAATCCATCTTCACTTTCACGTCACTTTCTGCTGGGGCATACACACACAAACGCCACTCTCTCTCCCATCCACCATCCTTCCACACGTAATACTCTCCCCCCCCCCCCCCCCCTCTTTCCTATGCAATACAAATCGGGCCCGCCTCCCTGATCAACACACCCACTCCTCCTTTTAAACGCTCAGACGGCAACACATAAGCCTGATACCCAGGCACCACTAATTCACGACCAAGCTTAAAATGGTACTCCTGCACAAAAGCTGCGTCAACCTTATACCTATTCAAAAACATCCTGAAGCACTCCCGTTTTAACACCATCACACAGACCATTAATATTTATTGTTACACACTGAGGCCAGTTTAAGGTTTCCTTCCCCCCTCATGTCAAGATTCTTCCCTTTCAGACCGTTCCCCTGGACTGTGCCTTTGCCACAGATTCCCCCCTCCTTCCCAACCATCCCCCCCCTTCTGTTGTGGCCCTCTCGCAGAGTCACTCTGGGTACCATAACCCCATGTCTTTTTCCCCGTCCTTTGCGCCGGTGTCGAACATCGTCCGAATCTGACGCTGCTGCCCTTTTCCTTGTAGCTCCTCAGTTTCCATATCTGAGTCCTGGGAGCCAGCACAATGGACTTCCACCTCTACCACCCTTAATCGCCTCCATGCCCTCCATGGCACTCGCACTGTCCACCACAGGTGCCACCTGATCCTCCCCTTCCCCACACACACCTTCTGCCCTGATCCCAGGTCTTGTTCGCTGTAACTCTCCACCTCCGTAGACTGTAACATAGCCTGTATCACCATCTCCAACTCCTCCTCAATAGCCTTCACTGCTGCGCCTCCTGTACCTCCTCACTTGACAAC
The DNA here is from genome assembly GCF_026875155.1 of Cherax quadricarinatus. Classification (NCBI taxonomy): domain Eukaryota; kingdom Metazoa; phylum Arthropoda; class Malacostraca; order Decapoda; family Parastacidae; genus Cherax; species Cherax quadricarinatus. Next base: position 27,184,092 of record NC_069481.1, on the reverse strand, counting down.
TGTACTGTTGATGGGCCAGGTGATTCATGGATCACCACTTCTTCGATTCCCCAGGAGGAGCCACCACCACTTCACTCCACATGCGACCACGCCCTCCTCCTTGCACCCGTCCTTCTTTAGGCATCGGGTGCTCATGCGCAGGTGCTCCGCCCCTTGCCGGCCCAGGAGCCACTGTTGATTTGGGCCAGGTGATTCATGGATCACCACTTCTTCCGATTCCACTGGAGGAGCCACTATCTTCATCCCATGCGACCAACCCCTCCTCCTTGCCCCCGTTTTTTTCCCTTGGCATCGGGGGCTCATGGCAGGTGTCCGGGGCCCCTTGGCCGGGC
>NC_069481.1:27156913-27183260 GCF_026875155.1 Cherax quadricarinatus | reverse complement strand
TTTTATGCGCAGATTATAAATTGTTTGCAAGATTTTGGGAAACGGGTAAAGTGTGGGGTGGGGGCAGGTAGTACAAAAACTCTTTTTGGTTTTGCCGGGAAAGGGCCCTTTGGGGAGGGGCTGGGTTACTTAGGGATTTCGTGGAGGCAAAAGGGGGGGGGAGGAGGGAGGTTTGGTGGCGCTCGATTGGCAAGGGGCATACGATAGAGTGGATCGGAAAGCATTGAAAGCCATCCTCAGGGGTCAGGGTTTGGGGAAGAAATAGTGGGCTGGGTTTGAGGCGTTGTATGGAGGTGCAATGGCGAGGGTACAGATTAATGGTCGATTGGGTGGGAAGATTGTAATGGGTAGGGGACTTAGGCAGGGGTGTCCTATGTCACAATTATTGTAATGATTATAGATTGATGGAGCAGCGTATGTGTCACGTAGTGGGACCAGGGTGTGAGTTTGCGAGGGTTTGGCCAGTTTTAATTGGGTATGTGGATGATACAACTGTTCTGATCAGGGAGGGGATGTCAATGGACACATTAGACGGGGTAGTACAAATGTTCGCAGGGGCAACTGGTATGAGGGTAAATTCAGATAAATCCATGGTCATGGGTTAGGAGCTTGGGCGTAGGGTGATTGGGGTAGTGCAGTTGTGAGGAGGCAGGTGAATTCGTTAAAAATCTGCGGTCTTATTTATGCAGACGATCTAACTGTGGCACGCATGGAAAACTCGCTTAGGATGGTAAAAGGATTCAGGGACGCTTGGGTGCATTGCGACCTTATCATTTGACCCTTGTGCAGCGTGCCATTGTTATTAATATCTTACTGTATAGCAAAGTATGGCACGTGGCAGCTGTGTTCCCATTAACTGGGCCAGCAATAACTAACATACTTAGGAAGGTTTTTAAATTCTTGTGGGTTCGAGCTGTGATTGGATTTAAGAGGGATGTGGTAAGTTACCTGTAAGTAAGGGGGGGCTGGGATTGCTGGACTTAAAGCGGAGGGTCAAATGTGTCTTCATTAAAAGGGAGGTGATGAGGGAAAGTGTGAGGGGTGGGGGGTTTGGCCAGGATCATAACAGATTGCAACGGATGTATACAGGAGTTGAGTTGCATGAGTGTGAAACTGTGTTGAGGGCTCTGATCGAGAGCCGGCAAAGGTTAAAATAGGTAGGTTGTGTCGATTGTTAGCCGGGAGGGTTGTAGCGCCTGTAGAGGGAATTTTCCCCATGTATGCATGGGGAAAGTATATGGAATAGGTTGAGTAGGATGAGGTTGCAACCTCGTGTTCGGGATGTAATGTATCGTTTTCTGCACGGCATTTTACTGTCGGGTGTGGTTCTACGGGATAGACGAGTCGTTGACGGGGGGGAGTGTGGATATGTGGTGGGGAGGAGTCGGCTTTTCATGTAGTATATTTTTGTGAATGGATGAGGAGTGTCAAGGGGTGGTAAATAGGGTGATAAATAGGATAGGAGGTAAAGGAATTTCTGTATTGAGAGCATTAAGTCTCGACGTAGGGGGTTGGGGAGGAAACGTGTATCAGAGATGCCCGTGGATACATTATGGCAGATTATTTATTTATAGTGTGTGGGATCTGAGGCCGGGAAGGAAAACAGGCTTACTGAGGTGAAGAGGAGGCGGGAGGGTGTTACCATGGAGTTTACCTGGAGAGGGTTCCGGGGTCCAACACCGGCCCCCTGCGGCGGTCTGTGATCCTGGCCTCCTGGTGATCAGAGCCTGTATCAACCAGGCTGTTGTGCTGGCTGCACGCAAAACCAACGTTTACGAGCCACAGCCCGGCTGAGCAGGAACTGACTTTAGGTGCTTGTCCAGTGCCAGCTTGAAGACTGCCAGGGGTCTGTTGGTAATCCACCTTATGTGTGCTGGGAGGCAGTATGCACAGTTCTCGGGCCCCTGACACTTATTGTATTGTCTTTAACGTGCTAGTGAACCCCTGCTTTTCATTGGGTGGACTGGTGCATCGTCTGCTAGTCTTTTGCTTTCGTAGTGAGTGTGATTTTCGTGTGCAAGTTGGTACTAGGTCCCTCTAGGATTTTTCCAGGTGTTATAATATCTGTATCTCTCACTCCGGCGTTTCCAGGGAATACAGTTTAGGACTCAAAGCGCTCCAATAATTGCGGTGTTTTATCTCCGTGTTCGCGCCGTGAAGTTCTCTCTACATTTTCTAGGTCGGGCAATTTCACCTGCCTTGATAGGTTGCTGTTAGTGTGCAGACAATTATTCCAGCTAGATTAGAACAAGTGACCTGAGAGTTGTCATCATGGGCTTGGCCTCCTAGTTTTGAAGGTATGTAGAAATAAGGAAAATTTATGGGAGGAGGGTGGGTGAAGGATTTTTTTTTCAGGAGGGATATAGGCAACTTACGTTAAAGGTTTTTATTAGACTTGTAATAATACGAGGGAAGGGGGAGGGTTATATGGAAAGTGTTGCTGGGGTAGGGAAAGTCAGGGGTGAAAACAGGGTTGCTCCCTGGTAATGGATAACAAATGTTTGCGCAGAGTGTTGGATTGAGTGATATGCATGATGTGAATAAATGTGGACCCGGGTGTTGCTAGCACCTGTGGAGCTGGCCAGTTTTTTTTTTGTGACATGGACTTCTACCACTTATTATAATATTGTGTGTGGTAAATTGATTTACGGTAATGACATTGTAATTTGGAGTTTTGCTATAATAATTGCATGTATTTGCTAAACTTGTTTTCTAGGTGCCTTGCACTGCGTAGTGTTGATGCTGTGATCATGCACGGTGTCCCAGAGATATGATGTGATAGGTTTATGTATTAATGTCTGTGCATTATTGTTCGTCACTGGTGTTCTGCATATTTTCAGTTTTGTTTTGAGAGTAAGAGGTTTAATGCACGTAAGAAAAGTGTAAAATAAAGTTGGGCATACAGCTGGTGTTATTGTTTTTTGTGGTTAGGTGCGTGCTTGGCACAGTCTTTATGTGTTACTTATGTCATGGTTATTTTTTATGTTGTATTGTGCTGTTGGTAATGCACTATGTAATGTCCATATAAGCTGTATAGAGCTTGGAATTTATAGTTGAAGCTGTGTTATTGTTTTAACACTGGGAATTGCATGTTTAAAATGTGTAGTGGCTTACATGTGTTGGTATTTTGAGACTAAGTTTATTCTTATGGTTATTGTAGTAATTTTGTATGTTTTGTGCTTTTTCTATATCACCATTGTTGTGTAATACATATTGTTATGAAACTGAACCATTAGGACAATTACATAAATTTATTGTTTTGTCATTGATGTGTGACTTTTAGATTAGGCAACATTCATTGTTTATGTATGTTAGGTTGTAAATAGTGGTGTGGTTTCGGGAGGTAACACGGTGGGGGGGGGTATATGTCTGTACAATATGTTCAGTGCAATGCATTGCATGGTCTGTAGTAGATTATTAAGATACCATTCTCGGGGTGGTGTATATAAAAGTGTTGTCATATCATGTAATTCTGTTGAGTAGCTCCAACAGGTTTGGGTTTTAAGTGATTAGGATGAGGGATCAGGGAGGGGGGGTGGGTTGTTGTACCCACACGGAGTTGTAAGTGTGTGTGTAACATTAGCTGTAGGAGGATTGTGTTAATTTATAGAATTAAATGAGTTTTACATATTATATTTTTGTATTGTCATTGTTTTAAATAAATAATATATATATAAAAAAAAAAAAAGGAATTATTAGTAAATCATTTTTTTCTCAGGTTGTTGAATTCTTAATTTTCTTTCTCAGTTGTTTTTTTGCAGCTAATCTTATTGAAACTTGGTCACATTACTATTGAAAGGTGCTTCTTGACGTACAAAAAAAATGAAATGAAATCGAACGAAAAATAAAAAAGTTTCATGTGTGGGGCGTCAGGGGAGGGGGTTTGCCTACATCACTGTGCAGAGTGAGGTAGGGCGTATATTGATTGATGTTTTTTTTTTTTTTATTTTATTTAAAACCAATACAGTTTAACATAAAAATAAAGAGTAACAGTATGGCACTAATCAAATTAATCTGACAAACGGATTATCTGTACTTACATGCTTCACAAGATATTACAACAAAAACTTACATCAAGAACATAACTAAAAAACAAAAAATTTACATTTTTTTTGGTCACAGGGCATGAATTGAACATATATTCAAAAACTTGCATATATATAAATTGACATATTAAATGACATCTGACAAGGTTCAATACACTTGAACCATAAAATATACAAAGAAGTTATATTCAGTTAAATCCCATCCTTAACATTAATCAAAAACCCAAAACTAACATCATAATCTGACAGATTATCTACATTACTTATCCCTAACAATCAGCCGGAAACATATCCAATCATACAAAAAAACAGAAAAGAATACAGCTTAGTACACAATAACAAGCTCTATACTGTTACAATACACCATATAAAACTTTCAGACAATGGACTTACGCACTAAACTGTCTTAGATATGTCTGTATACCATACAGACGAAAAATAACATCAAAACTTGCATGAAACACCAACCGGTATCAGGGTTACGACCTTAATTTAATAAACTTTAAACAGATTCATCATGCGTATATAAGTATTACATACGTCTGGACATGACAATGGCTCAATACAATAGAATAGAGATATATGAGTTTAATATATATACATACACAACCACACACCCACACCCCACATCCACACACCACACCCTACACGTACACAAAAATTTTCACAAAGCACATTAATTCATATGCACTTGTATGCACAATTGCACCAGGATTATAAGTATCTTCATCGTGCCAAAAAACCCAGCAGTAACATAAAAACAAACTAAAAACACACTGCATGCGCAAATAACTTATTTCTCAAGAATCATGTTATACAAGGGACTGATTAAATAATAATTATAAATAAAAAAATCTTTACTATATTTATACCTACATTCTGAAAAGTGTTATGTCTACCATAACGAGACCTTAGAGCTCTACTTCCACACTTGGATTGCCGAAAAAGTCCCCAATGAAACCGGAAACCATTCCAAACCACATTCACATCACTCTCACGACCCACCCCCCCCCAGGGAGGGCGAGCCCGCTGTTGCCCCCTGACTCTAACCTATGAAAACCCTTCATTCACTCATATTCCAATCCAGATTTACGAGAATCCCTAACGTGTAGCTTTCTATACCCCTCTGTGAAAGCCTGATCCCACCTCCTCCCATACAAATCTCTGTTACGAACCTCTACTATTAGAACGTTACCGCAAGAACCTTTCTCTCTCCTCACAATCCCCTTCTCCCCTCATCACCCACGAATATATATATAATTACCAGATATAATCTAAAGCTCTTATGACACCCTCGTCTAACCCACCCATCATCTAGACTTAGAGCACGCAAAACGACCACCCACGGCCCCCCACCCTCTGTACCAACCTACTTAACAGCTCCTAACCTCCTCTAGCCCCTTCACAAAAGTAAAACTACATGGTTCGCTGTCTCATCCCTCCACAGATACCACACCCCCCACACCGCTACAACCTGTCTGTTTCGTTAATATCTCACCGACGGAAGGATCCCATGCAGGAATGAAAGAAAACGAAACATCACTCACGCGCCGAGGTTTTAACTTTCTATTACTAAATCTAAACCAAATACTCTTCCACGCATACATGGGGAACAAACCCTCAACTGGGACAACGCACCTACCTACATAGTTACCTACACAAAACCACTTATAACGAACCCATTTCCTCAATTCCCCTAACAACATAACAGCCTCAAACTATTTCACATTCCCTTCAACTCATTCTCCGTTACCACATACCCAGCCTGTCGTGTATACCTTCCCAAACGCCCGCGTTCACAGCCCTCACGCAACACTTCCATTTAATGAAAACACACATTTAGCCTCGTCTCAAATACAACAACCCCAATCCCCACCCTGACTTTACAGGTAAACATTACAACAACCCTCCATTATACCAATCACAACCGTGATACCACCATAATACATTTGTACACCGTCTTAGTATCCCCGCAACGACTTGTCCTGTAATTGGGAACACAGCCTGCAAGCATACCAAACCTTACTTAAATAAATGTTCACGACTATCATCGCTTTGTAACAGTGTTAGGGGCTGGGGTTCAGAACAACTGTCGCCCCCCGATCTTTCCAATAACTATCCGAATTTTCCTTGTCCCGCGGCCGCAACCTTTATCCCTATAAATAATACCACAAATCTTTTAAGACCACGCCCATTTTTAAACAACATTACATCTCCCCCCCACACCCCCCCGCCCAAAGAACCCAAACCCCATGCACCTTGAATGGCACTATATTACCTGCATACCCGTGGCACTTCCATATAATTGCACCACCTCGTCCAACACACATCATGACATCCCTGCACGAAAGAGCTCAGTGGAGTGTCGTCAACTTAACCCAATTAACCCCGGCCAGGCCTCCCACCCCACACTGCCCGCCCACATGGCGTACATAAGCTACGGTCAACCATTCTATAAAGGGGTCCTCCTGGAAACACGCAAATCAATATTTGTGGAATGGGCATCCTCTGTCTAGGCCTCTTCCATTGCAATTTCCCTCCCCATACACCCATTAATCTGTATCCTCATTTTCGCCCCCTTGTACAACGTATTTACCCACCGAACTATTTCCTCCCCAAACCCTGTCTCCTAAGTATAACCTTGCAAAGCTCCCCTTTCACTCTTATCATATGCTCCTGCCAGTCTAGAGCAACAAAAGCCGCCTCCACCCCCACCCCTTAGCTTCACAAAACTTCTCAGTATCCCATGTCCTTCAATCTCGACCTTCCGGCAAACCCGAACTGAGATTTTGACCACCACCCTCTCACTACACATTTGAACCTATACTAAAATTTTTGCAAACACTTATAGTCTGCCTCATCAGTGAGTATAGGCGCGGTTATCCCGAAGGGTGGGCTGCCCTTGACCTTCGGGACCAGCACTACTACTGCTGTTCCTCGCTTCGCCCTCCAACTTACCCTTCTCCTTCATACTATTAAATTACATAAATATAAATTCTTTATAACGCCCAATGTTGTAAATAAATTCTACCGGGAGACCATCAATACGGAGGCTTTCCCCTTTCCTCATTTTCCCCCTTAACGATTCTCTATTTCCTCTGCCGTAATCGTCACACCTAAAATGACCTTTCGAATCCTCTTCCTAAATTACACGTCTCATCGTAAACACCTTGGTCCAATGCCCGTCACCACCCCCCACTGTTCAGTATTTCTCGTTACCAAGCCTCCGCATATTGCACACATCCCCTTCGTGTTCCGTATATCCTGCCCTACTCTATAATTCCAACCATTCCGTTACTCTAAACATGTCTAGCCGTCAGCGCCTGCCTTTGCTTTTGATGCCGCCCCAAACCACACGCTGACGGCTTGTCGCCCCAAAGCTCTTCCTCACCCCTGCTGCATCCTTTACCAGCTTGAACCTTTCATTTGCAACTTCCTCAACCCCCCTTTATTTCAGCTATTTCATCTTAGGAAAATTATTCCCCACCCACCCCTCCCATGCAGTCTTAAACCTATACTCTAAATAGTTAGCCAGGTCCATACATATTTTAAATTATTAATAGTTTTCCTTCTCTCACATAAAACTTCTAATCCTTTCCTTTGCGGACACTATCCACCATGTCCATTGTCATCCACTCCTGTTCTTCCACACTTAAAGCTCCCTCCATGGACTGAAAACCCCTCCAACCCCGTTCTAATCTCCTAACTCACCTCTATATTCAAATTTCCAATAAACTTCTATATATGTCCGCGAGCCGTCCCCCACCCAAACCTTCCACCACCACTGCCCTATGATCTGAAATTGTAGTCTCACGTACTGGAAAGATTTCACGTTCATCCTGTGAAAGGTACACTATCTAGTCTCGCAGATAACCACTCCTACAACGGTATATTCAGTCTCCACACCGCTCCCCCAAGGCATCACGTAAACCTAACATCCCTTAATAAATCCCTAAGAAGCCACAGACCATATATCCAGCTCCTCTTTGGGTCCACTTTTTCTGCACCCTGATTACACCATTCCAGTCCCCACAACTATCGCCACCTCTGGCTGTGCACTTAAGAAAAACACAGATCCTCACACCAAATCATTCTTTACCTTTATGTTATTTCTGCCGGGCATACCACTAACACAAAGACACACGCTTACCATCCACACGCAACCACCTCCCCCCCTCCTCCCTCGCTCCTCTGCAAAAACAAAGGGCTCGTCTCCTTATTAAAAATTCCCACACACTTTTAGACGGGGAGATGGAAGGGTAACTACCCGAAATCCTGCCACCTCCACACACACATACCCTCTTTGAAATTGTGCTCCTGCAGGAAAACAACATCCACTCTAGATTTATTCAGAAATTACGAAACAATCGCTCTTCTTACCGCTACTTAAAAAAACCCCCCAATTTAACCATTTTCAGACATTACACCTAAGGCCTATTAAGTTTCCACCTGCTTTCCTATCATCACTCTTTACAAAATCCAGAGCTCGAAATTACGTTCAACACCTTCAGTGCTCTCTTTCCCTCCCCCCTTCTTCGGTGCCGCCTATCATGGGCTACTCCACCTACACCACCTACCTTCACACTTGACCTCAGTCTTTTTTCCCAGCCTTTTGTGCAGGCGTAAGGACGTCATCAGAATTCTGATGTAGCCGCCCTCTTTCTCGGACAGTCATGGTTTAACATATCTTGATCGTTGTTAACTCTCGATGACCGTCACTCCCCCACCATGAGGAATGGTGTAATGAGTCAATAGGATGATCCAAACACCATCACGTCCCAAATTATCATGTCTCAGACTTCTGGAAGCGACGATTCTACATGACACAAGCTCAGATGTAAAACATCCTCTCTGGTGGTGACACCGTCTTCAACACTCCACCAATTCCTCCTCATCTCATGAGCCTTCTTTGTACTTGCTGCTCCTCCTTATCCACAGGAGACGGACACCTGAATCAGGCAGTTGGGGGCGGGACTCCAACTCACCCACAGTCCTGTGTGACCCGATCCACTATCTCGCTCACAAATCACCACGCCACTCATCGATTGTTTGTTCCTCACCTGCACCTTTTGAAGCAGGGGCTGCGACCGTCCCACCACGGTCCAGGCACTTGTCTTCGCTTGTCACAGGTCGCCGCTATGTGATCATATCAATCCTAGGCGGCACGACGTCGTTGTCTGGGTACATTACCTTACCTGCGTCCTGAAATCTTGTAGGTCACATAGGATGGTATTTGGTTGCGCAAAGTCATTTTGAGTTGAAGGAAACCTTGGATAAACTGAATAGGCCCTGCCGCCCACGTTACCATGTTGAGCATTAATGCACCGTCCATATTCTCAAAAACTTTCCTTATATCTGCCTCGTCCGCCTCAAAGGGAAACGTTTGCGTAACTTGTCACGTATAATACCGGAAAACCATCTATTCTTTCTTACAGTGACAGATGGTGTGACGTTAAGAACTCACGTCTGAAACCTGGTGTATTAACGAATCATAACCGTTGCAGATAGCTGTTGACGAAATTCGTTTTCTCCCGTTCAATGTACACCATACAAGTCACAATCTTGTTACTCAATAAGTCTCCCGTATGATCTTTGGCAATAAGACTTGCGCAGAAACTGGTCGTTATCGTTCCTTTATGTAGCTCGATGCCTACAGTATTTATCCTTCGTCTCAAGACTAACCGCCATCTGTGACGATCACAGTGCACCTAAGTTGTTGCCGAGGTGTGGACAGCACCACTTCACACCCTGCAGCCAGGTAAATGACAAGGGCGCTCGCTACCACAGCAGAGGGGTGCAGGCACATACCGCACCCTAACGATGGTCAGGACAGCGAATGGTGGGACAGTTGCTTGTTTCAGTGTGTTGTAGGTATTATGTGCTAGTTATTACGCATATTTTGTATGTAGAAAGATGGGACTACATGCATGTTGACTTTGGACTTGTTCTATGAGAATTACTTTCTATTCGCCTGATATGTAAGGCTGATTGATCAACTGTGATCATTCCAAATTAGATTTTTATTATGTTGTTATCTATGTACATATAGTCTTGAGTCATATTATTATGTTGTTACCTATGTACATAGTATTCTTACAGTTTATATATTATGTTGTATCTATGTTACATAGCAGTCTTAAGTCATATTATTATGGTTGTTATCTATGTACATAGCAGTCTTAAGTCATAATGAGTGAGTTTGTGTTTATGTGCAGTTGTCACAAAATTTTGTTTTGTTTTTTCTGTTAGGGAAGTATGTGGAATTTTTTGCGTGTATCGCTTCTGGCTGGGGTTTTCTACTTTATACCTTTGTATTCTGTGATGTTTTTACAAAATATTAAGTTTTATTTATATACTGTGTTGATGAATAGGGTTTACATGCTAAAGATAAATGCACATAAGTGGCCTTTGGAGTTGACATTCATTGTTGTAAACCTTCTAGAAAATTAAACTTTTGACGGCGTTTTTCTTCACCAGGTTGAGGTGTCATTGTGTTAAGTAAAGACATGTATCCATTTAATTGTTATTAATATTGTGTCAAGATGATACTGCTTCACTCATGATAGTGTAATTCCTATGTATCCTTTAATGTTACGTTTAAGATGCAATCAGGTTGGGAATGGTTATATTTGGCGCGGGTGGGGGGAGAGGGGGGGGTGGGTGAAATTGTGTCAAAAAGTTTGAGCCTTCACAGGTATATAACTCTGGTATAACTGGGTGTATATGGTGTGTGGTGTTAGCGTTGTCAGTGCAAATTTTGTCTGTTGTAATATTTTGTAAGGGTGAATGGGAATTTGTGATTACCTCATTTGTGTACTTTTTAATTAATTTCCACTTTGTTATTGTAAGGTTTTTAAATAAAATAAAAAAAATGATGGGATCTTTGTTCGAAGTATTGTTCCCGTGGAACTTTTAGGAACCGAATAAATTTCCACCTTTAGTCTTCAATGCCGATAGAACTAATAAATTGGTAAAGTCATATATACCTGCAAAGGCTGGGAGTAGACCGATGAGCTGTGTGGTAGATAAACAAACTAGTGTCAGGACAGTAATACGGAAAAGTTACTTCAACCAAACTCATTGGAGACCATGTTAATACTCTGTAATCGTTCTGTCATTGCAGGTGTCCATGAAATGATGCACCACCAGTTGATGTTGGACATAACTAAGTAAATAACTTAATTATGTCCAATTTACACAATTTTGGATGACGGTCCAATTTTCATGTGTAAATTTCCTAGGATGAACGAAAAGTCAGACAATTATCCAGATAAAACTACTGTCATTCTCACGATTGCGGTCGGTTTTGTGTGCCGACTATGACTTAAAAACATTTAGTCAAAACTTAGAGAATAATGGAAAAACTTAATTACCCTTTTAAGGGCATTTTAAAAATATGAAAGCCTGCGCCTAAATAAATAGGCAGACCGGGTCCGGCGGGGTTGACGAATTTGCAGGGAATGGTAATGAGACAAAGCATTTTTTTAAAAAAGAATAGAGTATTTTACTTTTATATGTTTAAATATTTTAATTTTAAGTTTTTCAATTAATGTTAAAAATTTGTTATAATTTTTCAGGTTTATATAGAACTGTTAATTAAATAAAAAATTAGATTATAATATAATAAATAAGACTTTTATATGTATTGCAAGTACAGTAGAATACTTTAGGTTTTAGGTTTTACATTTATTCTCCAGTTCCTGGATGAGGACCGTCAAGGAAGGGTTTCCTTGAATGCTGGTGAGGGGCTCTTGATCTAAGGACTGGATCTGTGCTCCAGTTCCCTGATTAACCCTGAATATACTCTTCCATCCCCCCACAGGGCGCTGTATAATCTACGGGGTTTAGCGCTTCCCCTTGATTTTAATAATAATCCAGTGATGAGGACTATAGGCTACGACTCTACTGACTCTGTGACAGTAATCCCCTGTGTGTGTGGTTGCAGGGATCGATTCTTAGCTCCTGGCCTTGCTTCCGATGGACACTTCTAGGGTCCGCTTTTTCCGGTCCTAAAGGTTAGTGTTGCAGGCTGCGCCGGACCATTGGCATTGATGTCAGCTAGGACTGTATACCTTGTATATGTACTTGTAGTAATATAGATATTTTAACATTATCAACACGGCAGCCTGTATGCTTGACCTTGACAAAAACTATGATGTTGCACTAACCATTTTGGAAACATTTATAATTTGGCCAGTCGCCATCCGGAAAAAACTCTATATTGGAGGTTTATTTTCAGGGTTCCAAAGTAAACCCTTATAGGTATATGTACTTCGTCGGGAGAAACCGAACTTTCTGTTTGAATTATGTTTAAAACAGACCGCAACTTCCAGTCATTACTATAAATAACTTTAATAATATATTGAAATTAAAATCCATAATGCCTGTCAGACACGTTAAAAATAAGAAAGCCTCGCCCATATTAAATTATAGACCGGCTGCGGGAGTAGAAATAGAAATTCAAAATTTCTATTATATTTCAAATTACTCTAAAGAATAAAACCGTTTTCATATATTTCTGGATATAAATCAATTATTACGATTTTTGTGTGTATCTTATCTTTTAAATTCCAATTCTGTATATGTTATCTTAGGATACTTACTATATATTAATCTTTTGTTTTTAATTAGATAATCTTCTTGACTTTTTGCGACTATTCCCGGCCGCCGAGAATACCGCGGATGAAAAAAAAAAAAAAAAAATTAACGGGGACGGGAACCCCCATTACGTGATCACTCATCGTGATTGGATACCCCCAGGAAAACGGTGTGGAATATTTTCTAGGGTGATTACTTTACATACTCATAAATTAATGTAGTTGTTTAGTTTATTATGTTTATTATGGCACCCCCATACCCATCCTGTGGGCGGTAGTCAAAAGATTAGACGAGGTACATAAATTGGTCCAGGGAATGGACTCCAACGTTTTGACTAGTGAGCAAGTTACAGAGGTAAATGAACTCACAATTTACAAAGGTAATGAACTCCACAATTTACCAAAGGTAATGAACTCCCAATTTACAAGGGTAATGAACATTACCCATGGAAATAAGTCACTCTGTCTGACTGTTTTGGGTTATCCTAAGGTTCTCTACAATATAGCTGCCTATGTATGCTAAATTCTATGGTAACTGTATTTTGGTATACCTGAATAACTTACTTTACTTACTTTACTTAGGTATTCTACCTTGGGAGGACAACAAACTATATTGTTTACCGTAGTCACCCGTGTAGACTTGTGAGAAAACTTAACCACCTCTGGTTAACTGAGGTGGCCCCTCGACCCTCACTATCTGTATCCATATCTATCCGAAACCAGTATAAATTGGGGTAGCACCTCAAAGTAGGCGCTACTTAATTATTCTGGGACTGTATCAGATCTATTTTAGTTAACTGAATGAAGGGTAGAGGGGAGGGGGGGTATGTTACACATGGATATATCCTTCAAGGAAACACTTTACATAATTCTCACCACTTATTCAGATTTCTATGGTAGTCACTTGATGTAGCTGTGATCATGCTTGAGGAATACCGGCGAAATTAAAAAAAAAAAAAAAAAAAAAAAAAATAAAAGGGGAGCCAGGCCGGGTCTCCACTACTTGGAAAAGACCGGGCCGGGAGATACCGGGCATACTGGAGAGTCAGTAATGGTGAAGCTGGAGATACCTGTCTGGGAGGGACAGTAATGGTGTGAAGCTGGGAGATTTTTCCAGGTAGTCGGGAATTATACGTCAGGAAGGAATAACATATAAATGACCGCATAGGTGACAGGAGCCTTAGTAGGGAAAACTATGTGTAGTCAAGATAAGCTAAAAACATATTGCAAACTAGAAATACCGCAGGAAATAGCATACAACGAGGACCTCCACTAGCAATAGTGAGGATATTTTACAAATAAAACAAATGGTGGGGAGTCCATTGTTGGTGCTAGGGAGGATAGAAGTAACGACAGGGAAACATGCACCAACAGGAATTACAGTTCACTAGAAAACCCAAGGCAAACGGAATCCAGGCCTGTGCACTTCTATGAACTCGGTATCTGCTGGCATGGGAATCTGGAAAATCAGATGGGACGTGTAACTATGACCACCCTGAAAATGCCATGCCCATATGACAACAGGAAAATTGCAAAACTCCCTTCTGTAGCTTTTTTCACCTGAACTGTTGTACCTCTTCAGTACAGGAAAGGACTGTGCTATAACTTAAAATTGCCAGGCATACCATTAAAGGGGTACAAAAAAGATCAAACTTCCAGGCCATGGGAAATCCTGGGTAAGCCACAGCCACTCAAGAGGGGAGAGGTTTTTTAGTGCAGGAAGGAAAAAAAAACTGGCAGGACATGGCAGATTCGAATCCTAATCCAGTCATCTGGAGGGGGAACCACAGGCGCATGGCCTCCACTCCAAACCACAGATACAGATCACTATGCCGGAGAAAAAAAATTCCCCCCCCCCAGTACCAACAATACCACCAGTCCGATAACATTCTTCTTTGCAAATATAAAGGGTCTAAAGCCAGCACACAAACAAACAATATACTTTAATCCGTGGACTGCTTGCAGAGGCTAAGGGCAATGTTCGCTGCTTTCACTGAGACCCACATAAAGGAATCACTTGGCAACGAAATTTGGATCCCAGGTTACAACCTATACAGATGTGACAGTGAACAGCAAAAGGGGGGGTTGTTGGCCTTACATGCAAGGAGTCACTTGTTTGCACAGAACTGCTAAATGCCTCAAATGATGTAGTTGAAGTATTAGCAGTGTAAAGGTCGAGAAACAAAACCAATTCATTGTGGTAGTTACAAGCCTCTCGGATGCAAAATCCCAGCAAATTCCAGGAACAGCTGTTAAAAAGTGACACTGTCCTGGAAAACCATCCAGCTCATGCACCAACATCTTGCTCCTGGGGGATTTCAACTTAAGGCACCAAATGGAGGGTATATAGCAAATATTTATTGTATGCAGTAATAACACAGGTGGCAGCTCTGATGAAAAACTCACACTCACGCTAGATTTCTAAATCCCTGTCTCTTACACAAAATTCAATTTAAACACAGCAAATTTAGAGCCTACTAGACTGGAGAATACACTAGAACCTCATCTTCACTTAACAATGATGATCTGATATGAAATGTCACATATCAAAAACAATATATCAGTTCACAACATAATTGAGGTTTCAGTCATGTATGCGCGGAGCCCCAGACCGACTATGAGATTAGTCAGAGGGAGCATTCACCAAATTCAACTTCAATAACAAAAACATTAAAGTGGGACCAAGGTAAACCAATCCTACCGATATAAGTGGGAAGATATATAAGCAACCAGACCCCAACTTATGCCTAGAACAGATTAACTCGGTGGGCACTCGAGTATGCACAAGGGTTATTCCTCTAAAGAAAAAAGGAGGAGTAGATGTAAAACTTGAAAGAGACAGGCGTCCCTTACAGGCGACGGAAAAGAATAACAGAGCGGCTAAAAGAGGTCAAATTTATCTGGAAATTGGTAGGGAGACAGCGGGTCTCAGAGAAATAGCAAGCATCGAACTTAAGCTAAAAGAATCCTTTAGGGAGTCAGGAATCGCGGGAAGACCTAAAAGCCATAAAT
Source organism: Cherax quadricarinatus (assembly GCF_026875155.1). Lineage (NCBI taxonomy): Eukaryota > Metazoa > Arthropoda > Malacostraca > Decapoda > Parastacidae > Cherax > Cherax quadricarinatus. The sequence continues at coordinate 27,167,605 of NC_069481.1, read as the reverse complement.
GAAATCGGAAAGAAACCCAATGTATTTCTTCTCCTATGCCAGAATTAAAATCGAGAAAACGTCAGTATTGGGCCCCTACTTAAACAAGTTGGGTCCTACACAGATGACAGCAAGGAAATGAGTGAGCTACTCAAGTCCGCATTGTCCTCTTCGCTTTCCGGCTGAGTGGCGCACTGCGCAATCAGCTTCTGCTTTTCTGGTGCGCAAACTTCCTGTTTTCACCAGTTGGCTGCAGGCAACAGAGAGGAGAAGCAACACCATGTGTGTTTACCTTGTTAAAGGGGCAATTTACCCTATCGAATTCCTCTGTTTATTATCCAACGATTATACGGGACACGTTTGGCATTGCAAGTTGAAGGACTTACACGGGAATAGCACTTAAGGATATCACAAATCTTCATAAAGATTCTGCCACAGTGGAGGCATATGAAAGGACGGTTGACTCAGACCAGCGAAAAAGAACATCCACCGTATCTGGTCTGGAGGTACGCCTGCGGGATGCCTCAAAATACTTACACTGGGTTGAGGATCCAGCAACGTTCCTTTCGAGGCTGACGTTGTAGATATCAGAGAGACATTTCAAAGATATGGTGAGGTGGCTGCTTGAATAACTTTAGTTCGACGGATGGAGGGAATCTCATTGAAGGCGTTGCCGGCTGGATCTTTTACACCGTCAAGATGTCTTTAAGAAGACCTATTCAATCGTTATTTGTCCTGGAGGATTTTAGGACACAGCTGTACGTGACCTACACGGGACAACGGAATGACGTGTAAGCCTTGTGCGGCGCTTTTGACACATGGCGGACGGATGTGGTAAGGCAGCAGGCGCCGCGGCCTTGGGAACGGCAAGTAGCACAGAGTCTCAGGCAGAACATCTGCCGAAGAATTGTGTGCAGCAGGCAAAGGTAATTGGGCGACGAAGTGGAGGGGTGTTTAGAGAATTGAGTGGACACTCCAGTTGGCTTCGGATACTCCCCCGCAAACGGGCCGGGGAGTTGGAGCAGCAGCCTTCTGGGGGTGGGAGAGAACGGTGATCAACAGGAGTTTCTAGGCCCTACAGGAGATGATTAAGTCTTTCCTGGAGTGCCTGCGGAGGAGAACCAGCTACAGACAGGAGATTTTGACGGTTGAGAAGGACTTGATTTGAGCAGATTCCGAGCCTCTGGGTCAGAGCCTGGCCATGTTGCAGTTGCTAAAGGGTGGAAAGCTGGGTGCACAAGGGAAAATGGAAATACTGATATGGGAAATTGAGGGCACATTAGAAAGAGGGCTGGAGGCTCGTCGGATGAGGAGGTTATAACACCAGCTCAGCGTACAGGAAGAAAGAGTGGGCCAGGAGTGATTAAGAAGGGCGGGTAGTGCACAGGGGGGGGAGAGGGGCGGGGTACAGGCGGGAATCGAGTGCACGAGAAAAGACAGAAGCAGCAAAACAGTGGAACAACAGGACACAGAGGACATTAGAGGAAAAGCACCCTTTTGATCTTAAGTGTCTAACGATAAACGTGATTGCCTTAGAGCTGGACGGTAAAAGAGTATGGTTGGAGGTGGTTTTGCTGGCATTGTAACATTGATGTGTGTTTATTCAAGAACACAATTGCATAAGTATGGCAGAGAGTGAGATATTAACGGAGGACTGCCTGCTAGGAGCGCCGTGGGGAAGGAATGCGAAAGGGGCTTCTGGTGGGAAGCGCCAAGAAGATGGTCAGATACGCAGTGGCTGAAAGTGGGGACATAATCAAGCAGGCTTGGATAGGGGATGAGCATAGGAAGGGCTGAAACAAAGGGGATTTTGTATGTGAAGAAACTAGTTTACTTCGTATGTGGTTTACCTGCAGTGGCCATCGTTGTGGGGACTGGAAACTTGCGTTATTAGGAGGGGTGATGTAGCTAAACCAAAAAGGGGCAGGGCCTGTGGAGGGAATTTTCCCCATGTATGCATGGGGAAAAGTATATGGAATAGGGTGAGTAGGATGAGGTTGCAACTCGTGATCTCGGGTAGGAATGTAATGTATCTTTTTCTGCACGGCATTTTACCGTCGGGGCAGTGTGGTTTCTACGGGATAGACGAGTCGTTGACGGCGGGGAGTGTGGGATATGTGGTGGGAGGAGTCGGCTTTTCTTGTAGTATATTTTGTGATGGACGGAGGAGTGTCAAGGGTGTGGTTAAATAGGGTGATAAATAGGATAGGAGCGTAAAGGGAATTTTCTGTATTGAGAGCATTAAGTCTCGACGTGGGGGGTTGGGGAGGAAACGTGTATCAGAGATGCCCGTGGATACATTATGGCAGATTATTTATTTATAGTGTGTGGGATCTGAGGCCGGGAAGGAAAACAGGCTTACTGAGGTGAAGAGGAGGCGGGAGGGTGTTACCATGGAGTTTACCTGGAGAGGGTTCCGGGGTCCAACACCGGCCCCCTGCGGCGGTCTGTGATCCTGGCCTCCTGGTGATCAGAGCCTGTATCAACCAGGCTGTTGTGCTGGCTGCACGCAAAACCAACGTTTACGAGCCACAGCCCGGCTGAGCAGGAACTGACTTTAGGTGCTTGTCCAGTGCCAGCTTGAAGACTGCCAGGGGTCTGTTGGTAATCCACCTTATGTGTGCTGGGAGGCAGTATGCACAGTTCTCGGGCCCCTGACACTTATTGTATTGTCTTTAACGTGCTAGTGAACCCCTGCTTTTCATTGGGTGGACTGGTGCATCGTCTGCTAGTCTTTTGCTTTCGTAGTGAGTGTGATTTTCGTGTGCAAGTTGGTACTAGGTCCCTCTAGGATTTTTCCAGGTGTTATAATATCTGTATCTCTCACTCCGGCGTTTCCAGGGAATACAGTTTAGGACTCAAAGCGCTCCAATAATTGCGGTGTTTTATCTCCGTGTTCGCGCCGTGAAGTTCTCTCTACATTTTCTAGGTCGGGCAATTTCACCTGCCTTGATAGGTTGCTGTTAGTGTGCAGACAATTATTCCAGCTAGATTAGAACAAGTGACCTGAGAGTTGTCATCATGGGCTTGGCCTCCTAGTTTTGAAGGTATGTAGAAATAAGGAAAATTTATGGGAGGAGGGTGGGTGAAGGATTTTTTTTTCAGGAGGGATATAGGCAACTTACGTTAAAGGTTTTTATTAGACTTGTAATAATACGAGGGAAGGGGGAGGGTTATATGGAAAGTGTTGCTGGGGTAGGGAAAGTCAGGGGTGAAAACAGGGTTGCTCCCTGGTAATGGATAACAAATGTTTGCGCAGAGTGTTGGATTGAGTGATATGCATGATGTGAATAAATGTGGACCCGGGTGTTGCTAGCACCTGTGGAGCTGGCCAGTTTTTTTTTTGTGACATGGACTTCTACCACTTATTATAATATTGTGTGTGGTAAATTGATTTACGGTAATGACATTGTAATTTGGAGTTTTGCTATAATAATTGCATGTATTTGCTAAACTTGTTTTCTAGGTGCCTTGCACTGCGTAGTGTTGATGCTGTGATCATGCACGGTGTCCCAGAGATATGATGTGATAGGTTTATGTATTAATGTCTGTGCATTATTGTTCGTCACTGGTGTTCTGCATATTTTCAGTTTTGTTTTGAGAGTAAGAGGTTTAATGCACGTAAGAAAAGTGTAAAATAAAGTTGGGCATACAGCTGGTGTTATTGTTTTTTGTGGTTAGGTGCGTGCTTGGCACAGTCTTTATGTGTTACTTATGTCATGGTTATTTTTTATGTTGTATTGTGCTGTTGGTAATGCACTATGTAATGTCCATATAAGCTGTATAGAGCTTGGAATTTATAGTTGAAGCTGTGTTATTGTTTTAACACTGGGAATTGCATGTTTAAAATGTGTAGTGGCTTACATGTGTTGGTATTTTGAGACTAAGTTTATTCTTATGGTTATTGTAGTAATTTTGTATGTTTTGTGCTTTTTCTATATCACCATTGTTGTGTAATACATATTGTTATGAAACTGAACCATTAGGACAATTACATAAATTTATTGTTTTGTCATTGATGTGTGACTTTTAGATTAGGCAACATTCATTGTTTATGTATGTTAGGTTGTAAATAGTGGTGTGGTTTCGGGAGGTAACACGGTGGGGGGGGGTATATGTCTGTACAATATGTTCAGTGCAATGCATTGCATGGTCTGTAGTAGATTATTAAGATACCATTCTCGGGGTGGTGTATATAAAAGTGTTGTCATATCATGTAATTCTGTTGAGTAGCTCCAACAGGTTTGGGTTTTAAGTGATTAGGATGAGGGATCAGGGAGGGGGGGTGGGTTGTTGTACCCACACGGAGTTGTAAGTGTGTGTGTAACATTAGCTGTAGGAGGATTGTGTTAATTTATAGAATTAAATGAGTTTTACATATTATATTTTTGTATTGTCATTGTTTTAAATAAATAATATATATATAAAAAAAAAAAAAGGAATTATTAGTAAATCATTTTTTTCTCAGGTTGTTGAATTCTTAATTTTCTTTCTCAGTTGTTTTTTTGCAGCTAATCTTATTGAAACTTGGTCACATTACTATTGAAAGGTGCTTCTTGACGTACAAAAAAAATGAAATGAAATCGAACGAAAAATAAAAAAGTTTCATGTGTGGGGCGTCAGGGGAGGGGGTTTGCCTACATCACTGTGCAGAGTGAGGTAGGGCGTATATTGATTGATGTTTTTTTTTTTTTTATTTTATTTAAAACCAATACAGTTTAACATAAAAATAAAGAGTAACAGTATGGCACTAATCAAATTAATCTGACAAACGGATTATCTGTACTTACATGCTTCACAAGATATTACAACAAAAACTTACATCAAGAACATAACTAAAAAACAAAAAATTTACATTTTTTTTGGTCACAGGGCATGAATTGAACATATATTCAAAAACTTGCATATATATAAATTGACATATTAAATGACATCTGACAAGGTTCAATACACTTGAACCATAAAATATACAAAGAAGTTATATTCAGTTAAATCCCATCCTTAACATTAATCAAAAACCCAAAACTAACATCATAATCTGACAGATTATCTACATTACTTATCCCTAACAATCAGCCGGAAACATATCCAATCATACAAAAAAACAGAAAAGAATACAGCTTAGTACACAATAACAAGCTCTATACTGTTACAATACACCATATAAAACTTTCAGACAATGGACTTACGCACTAAACTGTCTTAGATATGTCTGTATACCATACAGACGAAAAATAACATCAAAACTTGCATGAAACACCAACCGGTATCAGGGTTACGACCTTAATTTAATAAACTTTAAACAGATTCATCATGCGTATATAAGTATTACATACGTCTGGACATGACAATGGCTCAATACAATAGAATAGAGATATATGAGTTTAATATATATACATACACAACCACACACCCACACCCCACATCCACACACCACACCCTACACGTACACAAAAATTTTCACAAAGCACATTAATTCATATGCACTTGTATGCACAATTGCACCAGGATTATAAGTATCTTCATCGTGCCAAAAAACCCAGCAGTAACATAAAAACAAACTAAAAACACACTGCATGCGCAAATAACTTATTTCTCAAGAATCATGTTATACAAGGGACTGATTAAATAATAATTATAAATACTGGGTCTTATACCTTTGGACACACGAGTGAAGGCAGTGTATGTGAAGCAGCGATACTTGAGGGTGGGAGGGAGAGGGTAGAAGGGTGGGAGAGGTCATGAAGGATGTGCGAAAATGGTGGAAGGGAAAGGCACTACTGGAGTGTGAAGATATGGTGCGAAATTTGTTGGCAGTAAGGAAAGCAAAAAAAGTAAGGGTAAGTAGGCTTGGGAGGACAGGTTGGCAGGGTACAGTGATACAGGGAGTAGCTACATACCCAATGTATGATTGGAGGGGCATTTGGGAAGACTTTCGGAAGATCAGATTAAAGCCAAGGGTTCGTGAAGTGGTTTATAGATTCTTTATGGGAATTCTAGCTACAAGGTCAGTGCTATATAGAATGGGTTATGTAGGGCATGGTTAGTGAGAGTTCTGGGTATAGTGGCGGGAGGGGGAAGAAACATTTCGACTTTGAGGGCTTTGCATTTTGATGTGGGAGGGGTTTCCAAGGACATTCGGAGGGCAGTGATGTATGTAGTGGCAGATTTTTTGTATGTGTCTTGGTGCATGCGGGAGGTGGGGGTGAATATAGGGTGCGGGCGCTTGCGGCGAGTGTGTATCGTACAGTATGCAGAAATAGGCTACTATATGGGAGGTTGTGGGTAAATAGTTTTCCCTTGGGTTATCGTAATCTGTCGGTAGGTGTAATGTTAGGGTTGGGTGTAGTTTAGAGCTGGATTGGGCTGGTTCTCCCTAAACTGGCATTCTTGTTCTTTTTTGAGATTATGTGTGTGTGTTGTGTGTGTGTGTGTGTGTGTGTGTGTGTGTGTGTGTGTGTGTGTGTGTGTGTGTGTGTGGGTGTGTGTGAGGGTGTGTGTGTGTGTGTGTGTGTGTGTGTGTGTGTGTGTGTGTGTGTGTGTGTGTGTGTGTGTGTGTGTGTGTGTGTGTGTGTGTGTGTGTGTGCGTGCGTGTGTGTGGGTGTGTGTGAGGGTGTGTGTGTGGTGTGTGTGAGGGTGTGTGTGTGTGTGTGTGTGTGTGTGTGTGTGTGTGTGTGTGTGTGTGTGTGTGTGTGTGTGTGTGTGTGTGTGTGTGTGTGTGTATGTGCGCGCGCGCTCGTGTGGGTGTAGGATCCACTTAATATTTGTATTTATAACTCATTACAATTGTGACCAGGTATGGACGTATCAGTGGTTCATTACTTTGTAATTTGTTCATGACTGTAACCATGTATAGGAGTGAAGCTGATTCATTACCTCTGTAACTTGCCATGATTAGTGACCAGATCTACCTGGAGTTCATTACCTTTGTGACTAGTTCAGCTATCATAACTTTGGGGTCCAGTCCCTGGACCAATTATGTACCTCTGTAATCTTTTGACTACCGCCCACAGGATGGGTATGGGGTGCATAATAAACATATTAAACTAAAAAACTTTTGAGATTAGTGGAGGATGGAAGGTGGAATAAAAGTGTGTGGTAGTGGAGCATATGGGTGTAAAGTCGTTAGGAATGAGGGGGGGGGGCGTAGGGAATGAGAAATTTCAATTACTCAGATATGGTAAACATGAGGAAATTAAATCTTCATCAGAGTACAAAACAAATTCTGGCCACAAAATAGAGCGAAACACCAACGTCAAAGACCTGGGAGTGTTTATGTCGGAGGATCTCACCTTCAAGGACCATAACATTGTATCAATCGCATCTGCTAGAAAAATGACAGGATGGATAATGAGAACCTTCAAAACTAGGGAGGCCAAGCCCATGATGACACTCTTCAGGTCACTTGTTCTATCTAGGCTGGAATATTGCTGCACTCTAACAGCACCTTTCAAGGCAGGTGAAATTGCCGACCTAGAAAATGTACAGAGAACTTTCACGGCGCGCATAACGGAGATAAAACACCTCAATTACTGGGAGCGCTTGAGGTTTCTAAACCTGTATTCCCTGGAACGCAGGAGGGAGAGATACATGATTATATACACCTGGAAAATCCTAGAGGGACTAGTACCGAAACTTGCACACGAAAATCACTCACTACGAAAGCAAAAGACTTGGCAGACGATGCATCATCCCCCCAATGAAAAGCAGGGGTGTCACTAGCACGTTAAGAGACCATACAATAAGTGTCAGGGGCCCGAGACTGTTCAACTGCCTCCCAGCACACATAAGGGGGATTACCAACAGACCCCTGGCAGTCTTCAAGCTGGCACTGGACAAGCACCTAAAGTCAGTTCCTGATCAGCCGGGCTGTGGCTCGTACGTTGGTTTGCGTGCAGCCAGCAGCAACAGCCTGGTTGATCAGGCGCTGATCCACCAGGAGGCCTGGTCACAGACCGGGCCGCGGGGGCGTTGACCCCCGAAACTCTCTCCAGGTAAACTCCAGGTGAACTGGTGACATTTGGTTAAGAGACAGGGGTTTTATGACTTTCGACGTCAGGTACGAACTTGAGCATGGAAGGGAACGTGAGTTTGTGTTTTTTTAATACAGATAGCATGGGGTCAGGGGATGGCAGGGGGTGGCTTTCTAAAGTGTCTTTTGCCAGGTTGGTTTTGTTAATGATTGAGGTAGTACTGCCCGGTACATGTTTTATTAGGAGCCATAAGTTATATTGTGTAACTTAGTGCGTGACAGAGTAAGTCTGATATTGCTCTGGAACATTGTTAATAAATATATATATCTTGTTGAACATAATACATAAAAAAATGGGAATATGTATTAGTGAGTGAGTTACAATTTCTAGTGTACTGTTACCATATTTTTTTTTTTATATTTTATTGAAAAACGCAATACAGAGTTATACATGTAGACAATGTAAGCAATGAAACGTATCCATTATATATAACAAAAGAAAACTCCACATTCCCTACCGTAGCACTAAACTTATACATAAAACTAAACTAAAGACAGCCCACAGCTTCATATACAGGTGGGTTTAGTACATCCAAAATTGCAACCATAAACACAATATGCAATATAACCCAAAGAATGTCACAGGTATTGACATTTTACATAAAACTGTATGTACGAAGACATTCTCAATTATCCAAAAATTCTTTACACACTTATTATTGTTGTGTATTAAACTTCATATCAATACATAATACGTAACACCTCAATAATTACGAAACAAATAAAGGTTGGAAAATAACAATCTCCACACCTCACCACAGAAAAACTAAACACAGTACAATATAACAAATGATTCGTCCCACCTCACTTCCATACACTACATTCAGGGGGGAGTGCTCTCAAGCGCTCTCAAGAAAAATTCGAAAATTTATGAAAATGAGTTATTCATATAGAAAAATAGCTTAACTCTTTGGCAACACAATGGTACAAGAATCAATGTTCTACAACGTTTCTACAAGAAATTATAGTCATTTATATCAGGTATGGTGGCGGCGATGTAGGTAGCGCGTCTGTTCTCAACCTATGTATTTTTTGGAATTTTTTCCTTGTTTTTTATTGTTTCTTTGCATTATTCTTTCTAATATAATAATTGATTATTTGGTATCATATAAGAGTAGGTGGAGCTTATCAATAGACGTCTAGCCTATCGGGAAGCACCTAGGTACACTCGGCAGTGATCCCTCTCCAGAGTGTGCCAGGTGAAATCACTTCATTATTACGCTTATATCAGCTTATATATTAACTATACGGCTTATTTATCTATCAGAATTGATCTAATATGATATAATAATCACTGTAAATAACAAACAAACATGTTATATACTCTAGACTGAATAAAATAGGCCATAATATAGCGAGAGTCCACCAGCAATATTTCGATATAAAAAAGTTACTCCTCGTCTCCATGTTGTATTGTTTGGTCTGTGAGTGAGAGAAAACGATGTTTTGAAGAGGATAACTGCACTAGAACATCAGTTTACTAAGAAATACACCGAAACAAACGCGATTTTCGCGAAAAAAGAAAAAAATTTTTTTGACGGTAGGCCTACCGGCGTTCTAGACCTATATCTCGGAAGTAACTTATTCACTTATTTCGCGGACCTCCACCATTATTAATGATTGTATTGAAATGATTTTCACAGACAATATAAAACAAAGTGTGTTTTAATTTTTAACGATGGATTTTTTGGAATATCTCAAATATTTTTGATTTTGTGGGGGTAAAAGGCAGATATTTTGGTGAATGCCAAAAATTCTGTCAAATGTATTTTTTTTTTACCATGATAATAAGATATATTAGATGAAATGGCAACGTAAAAAATTCGTGCTAGTTGTATTCTAACAGTTGGGAATGTCGGAAGTGCCACTCGTAGTGCCAATTTGTCAGGGGATGCTGCCATATATCAAAATTATGTTAATATTTTTTTTCTATGTTGTTTGTTGGCCAATCATACTGAAACTTTGTCACATTAAACTATATATGCACCTCTAAAAGTACACCAAAAATAAAATAAATCGGTTGAAAACAAAAAAAAAAAAAATATAATCCCACACTCCCCCCTTCATCCCACAAGCGAACTTACACAATCAAGTATATTTAGTAATATTTTCAAATATAATTTCCAGTTTTAAGTAACAAACTTCTACCATATAATGAAATATACATAGTCATTACTATTAAACATTAACTTAAACAAGACTATATTCTTATTCTACAGACCGCAGCAGTTCTTGCCTCACCATCCTAACCCTACTTAACACATTGTACATGAACACGTCCTTATATACCCATCACTCGTCAATAATATTCATTGAACTTCACCGAATACCAATATACAACCCATACTGAGTACATGAAATTCTCTCTTACATACTGTTATATACACTTGATGTATGATAAAAATCACACACATTGCATTATCTCATTATTAGCAGTACATTTGGTACACAGACATATTTATCACGCCCTCATGTCCTTTGCTTTAATACAACCACCAATCCTGATAATACATTACAACATATTCCAAATTTAACTTATCCATAACATACATCAGTATACCATTCTGAGTATGACCGTATACTTTTCACATGCACACAAATATTGCTCATTTCCATGTCCATAAAAATCTTAACAACTTTTCCCTTACAAACCACCACAAACTTACTTAAAACACACTCCA
>NC_069481.1:27138378-27156413 GCF_026875155.1 Cherax quadricarinatus | reverse complement strand
CGGGGATTCGGCATTATTATGTGCGGGAGGGGAAAAGGTTTAAATTCTTTAAAATTTGGGTTGTTAATTATTTGGAGGACAGGTTACGAGGTTGTTATGTAAAAGGGACAGTAGAGGGTGTCTATCCGATGGACAACATTATGATACTTAAAGGCGGTTGCGGGAAATTCAGGACGAACGGTTCCAAGCGGTGAGAGTAATGGCGGGGGTGGAGGAGGTGTTATGGGGAGATAGGCCCGTCTTCGTGTGTGTTGCGCAGACAAAAACAACGTCAGCAGGCAACAGCTATTCCATGTTTGGAGGTTCTTGAGTCGGTGGGTGGGTATAGGGCGGGTCAGGTAATCCACACTACGGATGGGATGGGTTGTTTGCGGATACGTGGTACGAAAAGTATTGGCGGGAGGAAGGGGTAGGATTAGGGGATTTAGAGAGGGTGTGTGGAAGTGTGCCATGTAGGTTAGGACACAGTGATAGGGAAGCTTTGGGGGGGGACATAACTGGGGGGAAATATGGGAGAGCTTTGAGTGCCATGCGAAAGGGCAAAGCACCGGAATCGATGGACTGCCGGCGGAGTTTTATCAACAGCATTGGGAGTTAATAAAAGGTTTTTTGGTGAGGTTACTGAACTTGATGAAGGTAAGGGGAAGGTTGGGTGGAAGACAGGCAACAGCTGTAGTGTGTTTTGGTACCGAGGGTAAGGAACAGCGTTCGCTCAGGGACTATAGAACAATATCATTGTTATGCGCAGATTATATAGTTATTTGCAAAAATTTTAGGAAATAGGCTCAAGTGTGTTGTAGGGAGGGTTGTATCGGAAACCCAGTTTGGGTTGCCAGGTAGGTCTATGGGGGTGGGACATGGTCTTTTAAGGGATTTCGTGGAAGAAAAAGGGGGGGAAGGGGGGCGGGTGTTGGTTGCACTAGACTGGCAAGGAGCTTATGATAGGGTGGAGCGGGAGGCGTTGAGAGCTATCCTTAGGAAACAGGGCTATGGGGAGGAAATAGTGGGATGGGTAGAGGCGTTGTATAGAGGGGCAATGGTGAGAGTACAGATTAATGGAAGATTAGGGGGGAGGATTGTCATGGGCAGAGGTCTTAGACAGGGGTGTCCTATGTCACTAGCTTTTATTTGCATGCATACAGGACCCCTTTTATAGAATGGTGGAGCGCCATATGGGCGTTAGTGAAGGGGTTGGGGGGGGGTACTGGGGGCGTTTGGCCTGTTCTCATAGGGTATGTAGATGATACTACTGTATTGGTTAGAGAAGGGATGTCCATAAAGTCCTTAGATGGAGTGGTCGACATGTTTGCATGTGCAACTGGTATGAGGGTAAATTCGGAGAAGTCCATGGTTATGGGGTTAGGAACTTGGGGGGAGCGGGTCGAGTGGGGTAGTGCAGTCGTAAAGAAGCGGGTGATGTCATTAAAAATTTGTGGTCTAATCTATGCAGATGATCTTGAGGTTGCACGTGTTAATAATTCGGTCAGGTTGGTAGAAAGGATACTGGGTCGATTGGGAGCATTGCGGCCTTATCATTTGACCCTTGTGCAGCGTGCCATTGTAATTAACGTTTTATTGTATAGTAAGGTTTGGCATGTGGCTGCCGTGTTCCCTTTAACAGGGACGGCAATTGCAACTATACTTAGAGGGGTTTTTAAATTTTTGTGGGGTTCAGGTTGTGATTGGCTTAGAAGGGATGTAGTAATGTTACCTGTGCGTCAGGGGGGGTTGGGCTTAATGAATTTAAAGAGGAGGGTCAAATGTATCTTTATTAAAAGGGAGGTGATGAGGGAGGGTGTGAGTGGGGGGGGTTGGGTGGTTAAGGTACAATAAATTGAAACGCATGTTTTCTGGGACGGAGTTGAGGGAGTGTGTGAAACTATTTTGAGGGCAGCAGTGATGGTTAGGGATCTGGGTAAGGAAAAAAATAAGTAGGCTGTGTAGGATGTCGGCGGAAAGGGTTGTGGCTCCGGTGGAGGGGATTTTCCCCATGTATGACTGGGGATGTATATGGAGAAGGTTTGGTAGGTTAAGGTTACAACCCGTGGACGTGAGGTGATGTATCGGTTTTTGCATGGGATTTTACCATCGGGAGTGGTCTTACGAGCTAGACGGGTGGTTGAGGGGGGGGGGTATGTGGAATATGTGGCGGGGAGGATTCTGCATTCCATGTAGTGTATTTTTGTGAGGGGTTGGGGAGCGTCAGAGGTTGGTTGAGCAGGGTGTTGCATAAGATAAGTGGTCAATACTTCTCTGTTCTGCGGGCATTGAGTCTTGATGTGGGGGGTATGGATGAAAGTATTATTAGGGCTGTGGGGTACATTATGGTTGATTATGTCTACATTATGTGGGGAATGAGGGGGAAAGGGGTAAGTGAGGTGAAGAGGAGGGTATTGGCTGTTACGTTTTATAAACGTTGTGCCGTAATAGAGAACTTTATGGGAGGAGGTGGGAGCGGGCTTTCTCTGAGGGATATAGAGACATTACATTAGAGGTTTTATTAAATTTGTAAAGTAGGTGGGTGGGGCAGGGTAGGGATGGTATAATGTATTATGTTAATGGCCTGTCAGGGGTGGAAACGGGGGGTCGCCTCCTGGTATGTAGCAGGTGAATGTGTATGAACTTGGGCGTATGATGTGTATTCATGGTTTGTGATGCGTATACTCAATATATGTGTTTGATTTTGCAGTAGGACATTGTTTTATGTATGTTACTCTTATGCATGTTGTTAGATGATTGTAGAGGTGTCAGTGTGTTGGATCCTTGTTTATTAATATATTCTGTGTTTGATGAACATATTGTTTTTACCTTATTCTCAATACAGTACGTTAATTGTATTTAACGTATACGGTGTCCTACTTTTTAATTTACAAGTGACAATATATGTATATAATGATGTGTTTTGTTAATCATATAACAATGCAATTGGAATTAGTCGGTTATTGGTTATCATAGGTGTAGGGGTTTTCATGTATGGGTGAGGAGGGATATTTGTGTTATCTCAAGTTCATGTTTGTGTGGTTGTTCATGATTATTCTGTGTAAGACCTGTTTTTGTCTTTATCTATTTCTTGTATTGTATTGTTCTAAATAAAATATAAAAAAAAAAAAATCTAAAGTCACACAGCAATGACCCAAACATTAATTTATGTAATTGTCCTAAAGGTTCAGTTACATAACAATATGTATTACACAACAATGGTGATATAGAAAAGTCACAAGGACATACAAAATTACTACAAAACCATAAGAATAAACTTAGTCTCAAAATCCAACACATGTAAGCCTTTACACATTTAAACATGCAATTCCAGTGTTAAAACAATCACACAGCTTCAACTATGACATTCAAGCTCTATACAGCTTATATGGACATTACATAGTGCTATTGACAACAGTACAATACAACATAAAATATAACCATGACACAAGTAACACATAAAGACTGTGCCTAGCACGCACCTAACCACAAAAACCTATAACACCACTGTTGAATTGTCTGCATCGCTATTTTTTTTTTTTTTATATTTTTATTTAAAACTACACAATACATTAAATAGATAAAAGAACAGTATCAGTTCTTACAAAATTATAAATCTCATTGTCTAAATGAACACAGACGATTAACGTTGTGTTGTCACAACTGTCCCTCATCCCATATACATTACATCCAATGTAACTATGTTAAGTAAGATTACACAAGATAACATAACAATATTCATCATTATTATTATAACCAAGGAAAACCCAAACCTACAATCTGCATTATTTTTTCCACTTTGTTATTTATATATTATTAATCCACATAACCTTCAAACCCTCCTTTACAATACTCATTATTGTCAGTGCCGACACAGCTGACACTTCTACCCCCCCCTCATTATTGTCAGTGCCGACACAGCTGACACTTCTACCCCCCCCCCGTATGTACAGTCCCCATTCTAAATAACATACATTAATTTCCCTAATGATGGTCATGATAACAATTTCTACTAAAATAACCCAACCAGCAGACTTCCAAACAAAAACAGTCAGGGTCATTATAAGACATGTAGGAACGAGTCCTGCAGTCATATATGTATACATATACGCATGCATATACACATACGTGTATGTGCACTTATTCATAAGAACCAACTATCATACATAGAAATAAATCGCTAAATGACTTGTCTGCAAATAAACTAAATATTACAATTATGATAGAACTATACCAAAGACATTGGTTCCCCCAAACACCCTACACATACACAAAGTTAATGTTACTGATTAACACAATATATAATAGGACCTTCCATACAAAATAAGGGGATATATAAACCCCATCAAATACTTATATATTTTCGTACATAGTGCATAATGTACATATTCAATACAATAATAAAAAAAGAGGTGTATGACAAGGCTAAATCTATCTTCAGATTAAAAATATATAAGACATAACCTCACATTTTACATATAAATATAAACCTCCTATATAAAATGATTCTTATGGAAAATTTCCTAGGGTGCTTGACTATATAAGAACATAAGAACATAAGAAAGGAGGAACACTGCAGCAGGCCTGTTGACCCATACTAGGCAGGTCCTTTACAATTCATCCCACTAACAAACATTTGACCCACCCAATTTTCAATGCTACCCAAGAAATAGCTCTGATGTGCAAGTCCCACTCAAATCCAACCCTCCCACTCATGTACTTATCCAACCTAAATTTGAAAATACCAAAGTCCTAGCTCAATAACCCAACTAGGTAGACTGTTCCACTCATCAACTACCCTATTTCCAAACCAATACTTGCCTATGTCCTTTCTAAATCTAAACTTATCTAATTTAAATCCATTTACTGCGGGTTCTTCTTGGAGAGATATCCTCAAGACCTTGTTAATATCCCTTTATTAACACCTATCTTCATTTATACACTTCGATCAGGTCTCCCCTCATTCTTCGTCTAACAAGTGAATGTAACTTAAGAGTCTTCAATCTTTCTTCATAAGGAAGATTTCTAATGCTATGTATTAATTTAGTCATCCTACGCTGAATGTTTTCTAACGAATTTATGTCCATTCTGTAATATGGAGACCAGAATTGAGCTGCATAATCTAGGTGAGGCCTTACTAATGATGTATAAAGCTGCAGTATGACCTCTGGACTTCTGTTGCTTACACTTCTTGATATAAATCCCAGTAATCTATTTGCCTTATTACGTACGCTTAGGCATTGCTGTCTTGGTTTAAGGTTGCTGCTTACCATAACCCCCAAGTCCTTTTCGCAATCTGTATGGTTAAGTTCTACATTATTTACTTATAAGTGCTAGGGTTATGGACACTCCCGAGCTTCAGAACCTTGCATTTATCTACATTGAACTGCATCTGCCACTTTTCTGACCAAGAGTAGAGTTTGTCTAAATCCTCCTAAGTTCCCTAACATCTACGTTTGAATCAATTATCCTACCTATCTTCGTGTCATCGGCGAATTTGCTCATATCACTAGTAATTCCTTCATCAAGATCATTGATATATATTATAAACAACAACGGGCCCAAGACTGATCCCTGTGGAACGCCACTTGTTACTGATCCCCACTCGGATTTAACCCCATTTATGGACACTCTTTGCTTCCTGTCTGTGAGCCATGATTCGATCCACGAGAGCACCCTTCCCCCAATGCCATGAGCTGCTACTTTCTTCAACAGTCTTTGGTGCGGAACTCTGTCAAATGCCTTACTAAAATCTAAGTTAAATAATATCAATTCTTTGTCGTGGTCAACAGCCTCAAAAGCTTTACTGAAGAAGTTTAATAAATTAGTTAGACAAGACCGGCCTCTGTGAATCCATGCTGAGTATCATTAATCAAGCTATGCTTATCGAGATGGCTTCTTATAATCTCAGCTATAATTGACTCTAGTAATTTGCCTACAATTGAGGTCAGGCTTATTGGGCGGTAATTTGACGGTAACGACTTGTCCCCTGTTTTAAAAATAGGAATTACATTAGCCATCTTCACATATCAGACACTGCACCTGTTTGAAGAGATAAATTAAAAATATTAGTTAATGGTTCACAGACTTCCATTTTGCATTTCCTTTAGAACCCTTGAAAAAACCTCATCAGGACCCGGTGACTTATTTTGCTTCAGTCTGTCTATCTGCTTCACAACCATTTCACTAGTGACTGTGATGTTACATAATTTATCTTCTTCTGATCCACTATAAAATTAATTACGGAATATTATTAGTGTTTCCTGTGTAAAAACCGAGAGAAAATAATTATTTAAAATCGAGCACATTTCATTCTCTTTGTCAGTAAGATGCCCATAGTTATTTTTAGGGGACCTATCTTATCTTGACTTTTGTTCTTATATACCTGGAAAAAACTTTTTGGGTGTTGTTTTAGAATCCCTAGCAACTTTAATTTCATAGTCCCTTTTAGCTTTTCTTATCCCCTTTTTAATGTCCCTCTTAGTGTCAATATACTGATTCATTAAGATGACCCTCGCCTCTTTTGATACGCCTATATAATTCCTTTCTTATGCCCTAGTAGATATTTCAGCCTATTATTCATCCATTTTGGGTCATTTCTATTTGATCTAATTTCTTTATAAGGGAATAAATGTTCTTTGAGCAGCATGTATTGTGTTCAGAAAACTGTCATATTGATAGCTCTCTTCGTTACCCCAGTCAACAGATGATAAGTGTTCTCTAAGCCCATCGTAATCTGCTAAGCGAAAATCTGGGACTGTTACTGAGTTATCCCTACTATCATACTTCCATTCAATTCTAAATGTAATTGATTTGTGGTCGCTAGCACCCAGTTCTTCTGAAACTTCTAAATTATTAACAAGGGATTCATTGTTTGCCAGAACTAAGTCAAGCAGGTTATTACCCTTGTAGGTTCTGTCACAAACTGCTTCAGAAAAACATCCTGAACTACTTCTAAGAAGTCGTATGATTCTAAATTCCCAGTCAAGAAATTCCAATCAATATGACTAAAGTTAAAGTCTCCTAGAATTACTACATTATCGTGCCTTGTGGCCCTAACAATTTCCTCCCATAGTAGTCTTCCCTGGTCCCTATCTAAATTTGGGGGACGGTATATCACACCTAAAGTTAATTTTTCATGCCCCTCTGAGAATTCTATCCAAACAGACTCTGTATGTGTTACTTCAGACTTAATACCCGTTTTAATGCAACAGTTCAAGCGATCTCGGACATACAATGCCACCCCACCCCCCTTCCCGATACTTCTATCTACTTGGAACAATTTGAAACCCTGAATGTGACATTCTGCAGGCATGTCCCGACTTTTGAATTAAACCACGTCTCAGTAATGGCAAATTACATCTATGTTACCTGCACTAGCAACTAGTCTCAACTCGTCCATCTTATTCCTAGCACTGCGACTATTTGTGTATATATACTTAAGGACCCTCCTTTCTCTTTATCATTCCTGCTCCTTTCTTTATTCTACTAAACCTATTACTGTCCTTGTCAATTAGTGCACTGGCTTTCCGATATCCACCTCATTTTGCCTATTACTAGTTCTCCTAGTACTCATATTACTACCCTGAGACTTCACAGTTTTCCCGCAGAAACCCATACCACTAACTATTCCTAGTTTAAAGACCTAACAGCTCCCTCCACTGCGTTGGCCAGTGCCCCCACCCCACACCTAGATAAGTGAACCCCATCCCTGGCATACATGTCATTTCTGCCATAGAAGAGGTCCCAGTTGTCAATGAATGTCACCGCATTTTCCTTACAGTATTTGTCCAGCCAGCAATTGACACCAATTGCTCTGGACAACCATTCATTACCAACACCTTTTTCTTGGCAAAATGCCACATATAACAGGGCGCCCCCCTTCTTCCTAATCATGTCTATAGCTGTCCTGAACTTTCTAACTAAATCCTCACTTCTACGCTTGCCTAATCATGCCTCCAGCACTGAGGCAAATAATAGGATTGATCCCATTACCGTTCATGATGTTGTCAAGCCGGCTAACAATGTCCTCCACCCCAGCCCCGGGAAAAGCATACCCTTTGTCTCCTACTCCTGTCCTTCAAGCAGAATGCCCTATCCATGTATCTAACCTGGCTATCCCCAACAACAACAATATTCTTACCTTCCTTGTCGTTCGTCGTGACGATCCCAGTAGTAGACTCACATTCGTCGGGAAGCACCGAGAATGCGTTGGAGGTTTCCACGGGAGTTTCCACAGCAGTCTCTTTCTTCTTCATCGTTTCTGGCTTTCCATTCGTCTTCTTGATCGTCAACTTCGTCGTCCCCTGCTGTCCAGCCACTGACCACGATCCCTTCTTGACCTGAGGACTCGAAACAGGAGGGACTACTACGAATCCTCTTGTTTTCCTCGGTCAATCGCCGTTCCCCATCTTCGCTGCCTTCAATTCTTCCTTAACTTGCTGGTAAAGTTGCTCGATGGAGGGCATCTTGGTTCAGTCACGGGAAACAAACAAGACACTTCTTCACAGAGTTAAGTACAGGTCCAGCACTCAAAGTACAGGTCACCACAGGTCACCCCGTGTAGACATGTGAGAAAACTTAACCACCTCTGGTCGCGGCAGGTGGTCCCCTCGACCTCACTATCTTATCCATATCTATCCGAGACCAGTATAGATTGGATAGCACCCACAAGTACGGTGCTACCAATTATTTGTGGGACTGTATAGATTATATTAGTTTAGCTGAATGAAGGGGGGGGTAGGATACACATGGATACATCCATCAAGGAAAAACATTTGTACATAATCCCACTACTTACCAGATGTTCTCTGGTGGTCACTTGATGTAGCTGGATCAGTCGTAACCTATCTAATTATAACATACCACTACTGGCCAGTCTAAGGTTGCTATAACTAGAAGGGTTACTTAACTGTGGGTGATTGATATTCCTCATTTCTTGATTCACCATCTCATTTTCGATGTCCTGCTACACCGACACGATTCTCATTCCAGCAGGACGAGGTATTCCGCTGGTTTGTCCTGCCTTTTAGACGTCGGACTCAAGGAGTTTCCCTTTCCTCGTCTCGTTAACAACGAGGTCTAGCGTGTTCACTCGGAGCAAACGACTTATCTCACTTCACATATTCTCTTAACTTAGCGTTATTATCATTAATTACATTACAATTCACAAGACGATTTAACGTCTCATAAACTATTATACAAACTAGAGGTCACTCCATTAAGATCTGAGACCGATGAGTGATGATTAATCCAAGGGTAATTTTCCCCAGGACACAGTCCATTGTGACGCGTCAGTCCCCGGTCCTTCTCTTATCACACTTTTACCACTCTATTACTGTGGTCCCGTAAATCCCGTTCCCTCACTCTCCACCAGGAACAGTTACGACACTTCTTATTATGAAATGAGGCCTATATTAATCCTTAGGCCACCGTGAACGTCAATTTCGTGGTTCCATGTTTTCCCAGCTTCCTCACCACCATTCAAAAAAATACGCGCCAGCCTCCCCCGCACATCCGCGCATGCGCCAAGGGAACTCTTGGTTCTACTCTATTTTCAAATACATTTTGACTCATATCGGCACAAAAAAACACCTATTAGGCGCTATAGTTTCGGAAAATTAAAAATTTTCCACACTGCGGCCGGGCGGAAGTCGTTGTTAGACGACTTAAATTGCGTCTTCCTCCCGGAGACGGTTCCAGCCCTCTCTAGATTGCGCTGCTGTTTTCCTAGTGGGTCTTACTACAGTTTCTTCTTGCATTACCCGGTCAGTGTCTTCAATATCACTCGTGTCACTTTCCCTTAGGTTTCCATCTGCACTGGATTGAACATCATTTAATTCTAAGGGAATTAATTTATTAATGGTACGCAAACTTTCCTGACCACGACACAACACTTTGACGTTTCTGACAACACCTTGTGCATCTGGGTATAATGTAACTACCTTGCCCAGAGGCCACAGTGTTCGATGTTGTTCAGTATCAATTAACACAATGTCACCTGGTTGAATGTTCTGTCGGTTTACTGCCTCTGGCGCACCATAAAAGTGTTCACGTAATGTAAGAAGATATTCTTTACGCCACACATCAGACCAATGAATAATTACCTTATTTAACATTTTGAACTTGTCACTCAACACCGTCACGTTATTGTAATCCTCATCACTTCCCTCGGGATTATCTCTATAGATAGGCGCAGCTTCTAACCTTTGTCCACATATTAGGTGAGAGGGAGTCAGTATCTCCGCGTCAGGAGTGTCGCTCATGTATGACAGAGGGCGATTGTTCACTCGATTCTCTGCCTCCACCAACACTGCCCGGAACTCCTCCAAATCAATTCTCTTCCTGTGTAGCACCTTACGAAGACATCTTTTCACTGTACCTATCATTCTTTCGTACAGTCCTCCCTGCCAGGGGGCTCTGGGAGTAATAAATTTCCAGACACACCCTCGCTGGGTCAACAAAGACTGTACATCATCACTCTTATTTAATTTCATCAAATGTTGAGCACCCGCTACAAAATTGGTGGCATTATCTGAGATCATCAATCTTGGGCAGGATCGTCTAGCTGCAAATTTCCGGAACAGCTGTATGAACTGTTCTGCAGACAAGTCCTGAGCCACTTCTAGATGAACAGCCCTAGTAGCTGTTACAAGTAAATAGACATACATACACCTTCAAGGGGACACCATCTGAAGTACCTGTCAAATGATTGGCCCACTATAGTCCACTCGGTCACATCAAATGGTTTTACCAACTGCACGCGTTCCTTGGGCAATGGTGGGAGGACCTGGGTACATGTAGGTTCTGGCATCCACCCGGCGACATATTACACACGACTTGATAAACCCCCTTTACACTTTGCCGTCCTTGTGGAATCCAGAAGGTTCCCGATACAGTTTAATGTATCCTGTACCCCACCGTGCATCACGTTATTATGGGCATTAAGACAATCAAGGTTGTCAGGTGATGAGTTTTGGGCAGCAAGATAGGGTGCTTAGCATATTCCCCCAATTCAGCATTTTGTAACCTGCCTCTGCACCTAATTACATCATCCTCTAAATACAGCCCCAGCTTTTCTATTATTGAGCCTTTCACAAATTTTCCGTCCATCATGAATTTAATCTCATCCCTGTAGGTTTCTTCTTGTACCCTCTGTAGCCAGTATTTCAGGGGATGGGGAAAATTATGTGAGATATTCATCTTACTTATAAATTTAAACACTAACCTGGTCACACTAATCAGCTTAGGTAAGGAAGAATACCTGTTCATATCAATGGCTAAGGAGGGACTACTGACCGGAGCGGTGCTCACCGTAATTTCGACAGGAGCAATATGTGCCTTTTGCACCGGCCAGTTAATTTTGTCCACCAGCCAACTTGGCCCTTTAAACCACAATCTATATGACTCATGTCTATTTCCTAAGGCATCTAGGTGTAGCTTTAATTCATCAGGGTTTACCGTTTCTTGTTTCAGTAACTCCATACACCTCTTGTATGATTTAGTAACATGATCCTTCCGAGCTTGTAGTGACGCTTTCTTTGCTTTGGCATCCATGGACTTGCCAGTCGCACTAACTTCCTCAGACCCAGCCATGGTTAGGGAATTAATAATCACCCATTATACTACTTAAGTAGACGCCTTATAAGAGTAATTCTTGCACTTTACTCTTGTATAAATCCTAGCCACCCATGTGCTAGCAATTTATTGGGCTAATTATCATCCATCACACGATCGATTAAACTTGTGCACCCTACACCGACTTCCTTCAATCAGTCACTTAATTATTAAGTAATTAATTCAATTAATTTTTTCACTGATTGCATCCGGTTCGAAGGACCAGCGCATAGATATGGAAAATTTCCTAGGGTGCTTGACTATATGTTTACCGTAGTCACCCCGTGTAGACATGTGAGAAACTTAACCACCTCTGGTCGCGGCAGGTGGTCCCTCGACCTCACTATCTTATCCATATCTATCCGAGACCAGTATAGATTGGATAGCACCCACAAGTACGGTGCTACCAATTATTTGTGGACTGTATAGATATATTAGTTTAGCTGAATGAAGGGGGGGGTAGGATACACATGGATACATCCATCAAGGAAAAACATTTGTACATAATCCCACTACTTACCAGATGTTCTCTGGGTGGTCACTTGATGTAGCTGGATCAGTCGTAACCTATCTAATTATAACATACCACTACTGGCCAGTCTAAGGTTGCTATAACTAGAAGGGTTACTTAACTGTGGGTGATTGATATTCCTCATTTCTTGATTCACCATCTCATTTTCGATGTCCTGCTACACCGACACGATTCTCATTCCGCAGGACGAGGTATCCGCTGGTTTGTCTGCCTTTTAGACGTCGTGACTCAAGGAGTTTCCCTTTCCTCGTCTCGTTAACAACGAGGTCTAGCGTGTTCACTCGGAGCAAACGACTTATCTCACTTCACATATTCTCTTAACTTAGCGTTATTATCATTAATTACATTACAATTCACAAGACGATTTAACGTCTCATAACTATTATACAAACTAGAGGTCACTCCATTAAGATCTGAGACCGATGAGTGATGATTAATCCAAGGGTAATTTTCCCCAGGACACAGTCCATTGTGACGCGTCAGTCCCCGGTCCTTCTCTTATCACACTTTTACCACTCTATTACTGTGGTCCCGTAAATCCCGTTCCCTCACTCTCCACCAGGAACAGTTACGACACTTCTTATTATGAAATGAGGCCTATATTAATCCTTAGGCCACCGTGAACGTCAATTTCGTGGTTCCATGTTTTCCCAGCTTCCTCACCACCATTCAAAAAAATACGCGCCAGCCTCCCCCGCACATCCGCGCATGCGCCAAGGGAACTCTTGGTTCTACTCTATTTTCAAATACATTTTGACTCATATCGGCACAAAAAAAAACACCTATTAGGCGCTATAGTTTCGGAAAATTAAAAATTTTCCACAATTCTTATAACAATAAGGGAAAAAACCGAAAATCACATAACTTTTGACTCTGTGATTTTACAAAAATTCATAAGGTCTACATACTCCTACAATAAACTTTACCCACATCAACCACCGTGCAAACCAATCAACCATACCTCACCAGGCTTCCAATCACACAAGAGGGCGCACCACTGAAGAGACCAACCCCTTGCCTCTCACCCCATACTCAAACGGAGTAAACGTTCAACAGTAAGTCCACGATATCCCTCCGGAAAACTAATTACCCACCTTCCCCCATTTAATTGTTTGTTCCTACATGCGTCCTATAAAAACTCGCCGCCAACGCTTTTATCCTAATGTTCCACTCCACCTCCCTCATCCCCAAGAAACATACAAGTAATCAACTATTACATATCTGATAGCCCTTCCCACCTCTTTGGGTACCCTTCCATATCTACCATTAAAGCCCTAAGGGGTGATATCTTTCCCCCCCCAATAAAAAAAGACCCTCTTCAACCACAATCTTACCACCTCCAATGCAGAACAAAAATATACTACATGAAAGCCGTTTCAACTTCCCCACAAAAAGCGCATGACGCCTCTTTCACAAAAACCCATTCGTCTTAGCACCTCTTTCGATGCTAACGTCCCATAAGAAACTATATACTAATTCCCTCGCTCTTGCCGGTATTCTTAATTTACTAAATTCCACCATATCACTCTCCAATCATATGTGGGATACACTGCATCCCTTGCATTAATTCCTGACGACGACCCACACCCCACTAACGTTTTACCTTGGGTTTTTTAACATTGCATACCTTTAACATAAACCGCAACATGTCTTCACACTCACTAAGTCCCTGCCACCCCACCATTTGCGGATATCCCCATCACCTCCCCCACCCGAAGACCCCTTTCCCCCGCTGCCCGAATATACCTCTGCTTCACATATAGCGCCTTCACCCTAGACCTAATGCAATCAATCCCAGTCCTCCCTGCCTTACGCAGTCATTACTACATCTTTGCCAACCACGCCCTCCCATAGCCCCACACATACCTTAAGACCCTTCTTTGCATTTCCATAATATCCTGACTTCTTTAATGGGTAAATTTCCGCCACTCCCCACACCTTACTATAAATCAGCGTATTTACCACCACAACCCTTTGATGCAAGGTTACCTCCCCGGCCCTTAGACCCCTCAGCCTACTCAAAGCTCTGTCCATTACCATTTCTGAATTAACCTCTCTGCTCTCCTGTGCATCTGCCAAAAACAAAATCCCACAAATCTTTAGCCTATCTACAGTTATCCAACCAAACTCCTCCCCAAGGTCCCTCCTACCCAAGCCCCTACCTCCAACAACCGTGTTTTCTGCTTATTAACTCTCATCCCAGTAGCATTCCCAAAAATCTCAATTACCCTTCCCACTTCCTTAAATCTTCAATCTCATTAAGTAAAACAGTTGTATCATCTACATAACCAACAATATTCCCACAATATCCTCCACTCTCCCCAACCTTCCCATCCCACCATCAACCAGAACATGAAGGATTCTGCATACATGCAAAGAGTATTTGGGGAGAGTGGACACCCCTGCCTTAAACCCCTTCCCATGCTTACTGAACTACCCAACCTCCCATTTACCTGTACTCTCATTGATGCATTCTCATACAAAGTCCTCACCCATCCAACACCCTCCCTCCAAAACCCATTCTCACCATACTCTCATCAAAAATTCCTATCCACATAATCATAAGCTTTCTCCCAATCCAGACCTAGAATACCTCCCTTATTACTTACCCTCAAGGAAATCCCGAATACGACCATGACTACCGCATACTCCTCCCCGGGATACCAAACTGTCCCCCATGTATCACCGACCCCATGACCTTCTTCAGTCTATTACCAAAATTTTCGCAAAACCTTGTAATCAGCGCACATCAAGATATTGCACGGTAAGCACTCAACTCCTCTACCCCCCCTTTCTTTGGCACCAAAACTTGACACCCATACTTTGCGATATGCCCAACTTCCCACTAGTTAACATATGGCCAATAGCCTAACAAAACACTGCCTAATACACCCCCAATGTGCTCTATAAAAATCATTTGGTATACCGTCTTCCCTGGTGTTTTCCCGGTACTCATCCCGAAAACTGCCTCTTCCACCTCAACCTCACTTATACCAACCTCCAACCCCACTCTATCCTGCTCACTTAAAACGCTATGGAACCCCCTTCAAAAAAACCCTCCAGGAACCCCCTCCCTCCAACTCCATTTCTCTCTAAACCAAATATCAGCATAGAGACTCATACTTTCCGTATTGGATAGGACTCGACCCACTGGATTACCCTCCCACCCCAGGGCTTGTCTCCAATTGTAGAATGGTGGTTACACTCTGTCGGTCCCGAAATTTACGTTAAAACATACCCAGACGGTTTATCACCCCACAAAACATCCTCTAACCCCCGCCCTAACCCTAATTGCATCAAACCTATCATTGTGTAATTCAGCTATTCTACTCCGCAGTCTGTCCATATCATCCCCTACCACCTCCCCCAACATAACAATCTTGCAACTGTCCTCCAGATAATTTGCAACCCAAAACGCCACCTCGCCTCCTCTCGTCCCCTAGCCTTAAAAAAAATCGCTATTCCAGGTTTGCCTGCATTTCCCACCAATCTAACAGATCTATCTCCTGTTCCTAGCCTCCCAAAAAGGCAACCACCAATCACTGAAAAAAGGCCCCTCTCCCTCCTCCTTAAGAAGCCTTACATTTAATTTCCAGTACCAGAATAAATACGCACCACTCCATCCACATCAAATCTGCTATTACCGCTCTGTGATCAGAAAACCCCACATCGAAGGTTTGCACCCTCACAACATCTATACCCTGCTTATATAAATTCTGTCTAATCGCGCTTCATATCCCCTACGGACGAACGTATGCTCCACTAGGTAACCCCCCTCCCCACCACATCAACAACCCCAATATCTCGCAATACATCCCTCAGCACACTCAGCACACAACCGCCCTCTCGGTTCGACATCACCACTCCTAATCACACAATTCCAATCACCTCCTATTACTGTTATAGCAGGCAAACCTCTCAAGTGATACAGCAATACCTCTCTGACAAAATCTACTTTTACCCTGATATTACTAGTTGCGTGGCATGTAAACTCCCACGAAACTAACTCGACTCTCACCCCAGACGCCATCCACCCTCACGATCCTCCCACCCCCCCCCCCTCTTCCCAACCGATGACACGCAAGGGGCTGGTCTCCTTTACCGCAACTGCTACCCCACCCTTTCAATTGCAAACCACTGGTTACATACATCCGATATCCTTTCACCCTCAACACACTACCAGCCCTGTGATTATGCTCTTGCAAAAGCATATGTCAACATCAAACCGCCTTAAAAACCACCCCAACCAACTTTCTTGACCTCAGTCTTAAGTCCATTAACATTAAGCGTGACACATCTGAAAATTACAGAAGGGGCGGCTTTCCCCTATGCCTCTGGGATTTACCCACTGCACTTTTCATATTACGTGTTCCTTTGCCACTCGAGTTTTCCTGTGCAATCACTTCCCCCTCCCTTTCCCAATTTGCAACTCAGTCACACCTCTACCACTTTTGTGTCCTCGGCTCCACAACCGCTGCCCATGACTTCTTCCCCGGCCTCTGCCCTGGGGTAATGCCCTCATCTATCTCTGATGCCGCAGTTCGTTTCCTAGAACTCACACTTACACACATATCACCCTCAGACAATTCCTCCTGGTGTACCTCCCGGCCACCACATGCTCCCGCCCAATCTTACTCAAGTCTTCCTCAACAATTTGTTGTCCCTCCAAAGTTCCAGCTTCACATGAACTGAGGACACCTTTTGCACAGGGTTCCTCCTCATCCAAAAAATCCTTGATCACATCTGCCAATAACCCATCCTGGGTTGAAGCTTCCTGGACGAAAGTCTCCTCAGATGTCACCTTCAACTCCCCCGACGCCCCTGGGAGAGTGACACATGTCTCCGCCGCCGCCACCTCCCGGTCGACCTCTTCGCTCCAGAGGTCATTCCTCCGGCTCCCGAGGCATCAGAGCCAGGCACCAAATTACACGACTGTTGAATCACAATTGGAGTGTCGAGAATTCGAGAAGCCCGCCTCCTAGGACACTGGGCTGCCATGTGCTCATAAGAGCTACATAGACGACACGTTTTCCTTATGCCCAGATAGTACACATAAACCTGTGTTCTACAACCGGTCATCGTAACATAGGATGGTATAGGTCTTGTTAAGGTCATTTTAAGGGTGTAAGAACCTTCCGG
Organism: Cherax quadricarinatus; assembly: GCF_026875155.1. Lineage (NCBI taxonomy): Eukaryota > Metazoa > Arthropoda > Malacostraca > Decapoda > Parastacidae > Cherax > Cherax quadricarinatus. The sequence continues at coordinate 27,139,147 of NC_069481.1, read as the reverse complement.
CATTCCTTCATATGGACCATCCCTCCACACCCCATTGTTGCAGAATGCACTGTCCCATAACTTCGAAAAAACTCCTGCAGGCCATAAGCCGTAGCCTCGAAGGGTACATTCCGTACCTTCACGAATGTGAAGTACTTAGAGACGTCATGTAACACAACATCCATCGTTGAATTCACACTCATGCGTTGTTCCTGGTAATGCTCGACAATTCTTGTGTAGTAATCGACTCGTAGAAATTTCACAAAGATTCTTGTTAAACCATTAAGAGCGACGCCATACAATTCCTCGTTGGGAATACCATATGTATCCCTGATGATGTTAGGGAGAAGGACGTTCATCGTATCTCCACTTAACGTACCACGAACCAGCTCTATGCAGATAGTATTCACTCCGTACTGTATGTTCCGCCATGTTGATATCCCAATGAGCAGCGCACGTCCTCACTACTCAATGGTTGTTGCTGAACTAAGGTTAGCTCGCCCTGAAGACGTCTGCATCGCTTATTGGGCCGTGCAGACCCCCTTGCCTGACGCTCCTCAGTAACCTGACAGCAGTGGTACGAGGAGGTGTTGTGCATTCGCTGCCTGGATGAGGTAGAGTGCGGACGTGCTTTGCACCCCTCTACTGTTTCCCAGACGAGCTAATCAGTCAACGACATGGCGCCAGGTGTTCGCAGGAGGTGAATACTGTGGGCATTGAACTTATTAGTGGGGCTTTAACACCTAGCGTCGATGTGTTTTGCCCCAAAATTTACGAGAGACATATGGAC
>NC_069481.1:27075893-27137878 GCF_026875155.1 Cherax quadricarinatus | reverse complement strand
AAAACCCCAAGTGAAGTTTTGTATACTCCAGTTATAATTTCACAAGGTGTATTTCATTCATTGTATACACTGTGAAACGTTTTTCACCCAGTGTATATACACCATGAGGTGTATATTGTTCTGTGTATATACGCCATGAGGTGTATATTGTTCTGTGTATATACACCATGAGGAGTATATTGTTCTGTGTATATACACCATGAGGTGTATATTGTTGTGTATATACACCATGAGGTGTATATTGTTTTGTGTATATACACCATGAGGTGTATATTGTTCTGTGTATATACACCATGAGGTGTATATTGTTCTGTGTATATACACCATGAGGTGTATATTGTTCTGTTGTCATGTAGGGGGGTAATGATTGAATATGATATAAGTGGGGAATATGGGAGTAAGGGATTATGTAGGCAGGGGAGAGGCAGGCGAGGTGGTAGGAGTGAGATGATTAGCGGAGGTAGGTAGGTAATGACAGGTCAGTGGTGACCACCACGACACTCATTAACTCTACACCATTCGCTGCCTGACCACGGTCGAGTGCGGTTGTGCTCTGCACCCCTCTGCTGTTTTCAGGCGAGCTACCTTGTATCAACATGGCGCTGAGTGTGAGGAGACGCGTAAATACCATTGGTATTGAGCTGCTTCGTGGGGCGATTTCACCCTCTTCAGCGCAGGTATTACTCCCAACAATCATTAGGGAGACCTATGGAATCCAAGACGATGAGGTGTATGGTGTAGCCCTGAATGGGGCTTACAGAATCTTCGTCAAACTGAATTCCACGTCCGTATACGAGTCTTTGGTGACGAGATTCCAAGACGTGAGTCTTGACGCTACTCCAGCTGTGAAGGTGCTTTTTGATCGACGTATCTCGCCACTTTACGTGGGTTAAGATTCGTAATGTCCCATTTGAGGCAGATGAGGCATGACATCAGGATGTTTTGAGGCATATGGGACCGTACATCTGGCACAACAAGGCAAGTGGATGGCAGGTGCTTACATGGGCCGTCTGGAGGGAACCTTTTCCCTGAAGATGACTCTGAGACATCCCATACCGTCTTATGTCGTGTTGGAGGACTTCAGACGCAAGTTATGGTATCGTATGCCGGACAGAGATGTACGTGCAGAATATGCGGGGCGTACGACCATATGGCGGCAGCGTGTGTGAAATGAGGAGGGCGCCTGCACAAACTGGTGAAGCACCAGTTACCAGCGTGGTAGCTGTTGTTGAGAGCCCCACGCGAAAGCAAGGGCTTGGGCGCTTGTGGAGTGAAGAGGTGGAGGATTCCAAAGAAGAGACTGGCATGTGTGAGGTAAGCTGTGACATAAAAGGATCTGTTACTAGGCAAGGAGAAAGTACAGAAGTGCAAGTGCAGGAGGAGGTGCAGGCTCTCGAGGAAGAGCTTCAGGAAGTGTTGAGGACATTGACGCCTGCAGAGGATGTTGTTCCTGAGCTGGTGAGAGGCAGGGCGTTGCCTATAGAAGAATGTGATGATAAAAATCATAGCAGGTTTGAAGGGCCAACTAGTAAGCGTGAGTTGTCGCCGTGTGCTGTGGAACGAGGTGTGGTGGAGATTGAGGTACATCGTGAGGGAACCTCTGAAGATAACATGGATGTGGAGAGCATCAAGAGGAAGAGAGTGGCGGCGTCAGACTCTTATGATGTCCTGACGCCGGCGCAGAGGTCTGGGAGGAAGGAGAGCACTGTCGAGGTCGTCAAGATAAGAGGCATCGCAAAAAAACGGGGGGGTTGATGGTGTGAAGCCTTGTGCTGCCTCTGGGGCAGGAGGCCCTGGGATGAATGAAGAGAGGAGGAAGGGTTGGAAACTATAAGAGGCCTTAGGTGTATGACTGTGAACGTAAATGGACTGTGTAATAGTGTGAAGAGGGAATGGTTTCGAATGTTTCTGTGTAAAATTATAGGGTGGATGTCGTGTTCCTGCAAGAACACAATTTCAAGGAGGGAAAAGGAGCTCGAGGTGGAGGGGTTTCAGGTCATGACTCTGCCATCTGAACGTCTGAAAGGTGGTGTGGGTATATTGATCAGGGAGGGGAAACCCCTTTGTGTTGCTAAGAAGTGAGGGGTGAGGGGGGGAGAGTATTGTGCATGGGATGGGGGGTGGATGGGGCAGAGGGTTTTCCTTTGTAAGTTTGTATGTGCCTGCAGAAAATGATGTGAGAGTAAAAAGGGATTTTTGGGATGTGAAGAACTAGTTTTCTTCTTACGTGGTTTACCTGCAGTGGCCATCGTTGGTGGGGATTGGAACTGCGTTATTAGGAGGGCTAACATAGAACCAAAGGGCGGGGCACGTGTCGGTGGCCTTGTGGATCTTTTGAGGAATATTCAGTTGTGGGATGCGGTTGGAGGAGGGGCGTGGGGGGTAGAGCACACTTTTGTAAGAAGGGGTTATGCGGCTTTGGTTGGATAGACTGTATATCTCAAGGGGGTTTGGTTGACATTTTTCCGTACAATCGAAATAGCTTATTCGGATCATCGGCGGTAGTAGCAGAGGTGGGATGGGAGTCACTAGCAGGTATATCTAGGGGATATTGGAAGTTAAATTACAAGTGTGTTTAGGCGATGAGGAGGGGATGAGGGATTTGCAACGCTGTGGGAGGGTTACGTGCAGAGGTAAATGGGGTTAGAGGATGTGGTGATGTGGTGGGATGGTGTGGCTAAAGAACAGATTAACCCAAATTACGAAAAGGAAAGGGAAACTATAAAAATTTTTAAAATATGGGCTTCCCAAAAAAATTTGGGGATGGTTAGGGGTTGTTATGCAAGGGGGCGGGGGCGGGCACTTACCCAAAAGGATAAATTTATGGAATAAAGGAAGGCTCGTGGGGAAAAAAAAGAGGGGTTTCCCAAAGCGGTGGGGACAGGGGGGGGGGGTGGAAGGGTGTTAGGGGGTAGCCCTTTCACGTGCTATTGCGAGGCAAAACAAAGACGCAGAAATGATATTCCATGGTTGGAGGTTCATATCAGGGAGGGACGGGGAGGGGCGGGTTTATAAAAGAAGGAAGGAATGGGGGTTTGCTGAAATGGTAGAGAAGTACTGGCAAAGAGAAGGGGAGAGGATGGGGTTTTTAGAACGGGTTGTGGGAATGGGTTTTCTTTTGCGAACAGTGATAGGGAAGCACTGGTGGGAAATAACTGAGGGGGAAAAATGGAGGGCTTAAGGGAAAGCGAAAGGGGAAAGCACCCGGGAATTGATGGGCTCCCGGAGAGTTTTTTCACACATTGGGAATAATGAGGGATTTTTTTGTTAGGTTTTTAATTGGGATGAAGGAGAAGGTGGCTGGGGGAAAAGGGCAACGGGTGTCGTTGATTGGTACCCAAGGGTAAGGGGGAGCAACTTCGGATTACCGGGCATTCGTTGTTTTGGCCCGATTAAAAATTTTTTTTTGCGAAAATTTGGAAACGGGGCAAGTGTGGGTGGGGGTAGATCAAAAACTCAGTTTGTTGCCAGGGGGGTCATGTGGGGGGGCAGGGTTACTTTGGGATTTTCGTGGAGGCAAAAAGGGGGGGGGGGGGGAGGTTTGGTGCGCTCGTGGGAAGGGGCTAGATAAGTGGTCGAAAGCCTTGAAAGCCATCCTCAGGTCAGGGGGTTTGGGGAAGAAATAGTGGGGGGTTGAGGCGTTGTAGGGGGTGCATGGCGGGGTACAGATTAAAGGCGATTGGGTGGGAAGATTTAAATGGGTAGGGGACTTAGGCAGGGGGTGTCCTATGTCACAATTATTGTTTGCATGCGTTACAAGGACCCCTTTATAGATTGATGGAGAGCGTATGTGTCACGTAGAGGGCCCAGGGTGTGAGGTTGCGAGGTTTGGCCAGTTTTTTTAATTGGGTACTGTGGATGATACAACTGTCTGATCAGGGAGGGGATGTTCAATGGACACATTAGACGGGGTAGTACAAATGTTCGCAGAGGGCAACTGGTATGATGGTAAATTCAGATAAATCCATGTCATGGGGTTAGGAGCTTGGGCGGGTCTAGGGTTGATTGGGGTAGTGCAGCTTGGAGGAGCAGGGTGAATTCGTTAAAAATCTGTGGTTCTTATTTATGCAGGACGATCTACCTGTGGCACGGCATGGAAACTCGCTTAGGATGGTAGAAAGGATTCAGGACGCTTGGGTGCATTTGCGACCTTAATCATTTGACCCTGTGCAGGTGCCATTGTTAGTTAATATCTTTACTGTATAGCCAAAGTATGGCACGTGGCAGCCGTGTTCCCATTACTGGGCCAGCAATAACGAACATACTTAGAAGGTTTTTAAATTCTTGTGGGGTTCGAGCTGTGATTGGATTAAGAGAGATGTGGTAATGTACCTGTAAGTAAGGGGGGGCTGGGATTGCTGGACTTAAAGCGGAGGGTTCAAATGTGTCTTCATTAAAAGGGGAGGTGATGAGGGAAAGTGTGGGTGGGGGGGGGTTGGCCAGGATCCATTAAGATGCACGGATGTACTACAGGTGTGAGTTGAGATGTAGTGTGAAACTGTGTAGAGGGCTCTGGCGTGGGATTCGAGAGCCAGCATTGGTTTAAAAGATAGGTAGCGTTCGTGTAGATTGTTAGCCGGGAGGGTTGTAGCGCCTGTATGAGGGAATTTTCCCCATGTATGCATGGGGATAGATATGGAATAGGTTGAGTAGGATGAGGTTGCACCTTCGTGGTTCGGGATGTAATGTATCGTTTTCTGCACGGCATTTTACCCGTCGGGTTGTGGGTTCTACGGATAGCCGAGTCGTTGAGTGTCGGGGGGGAGTGTGGGATATGTGGTGGGGATGATGTCGGGCTTTATGTAGTATATTTTTGTGATGGACTGAGGAGTGTCAAGGGGTGGTTTAAATAGGTGATAAATAGGATAGGAGGTAAAGGGAATTTCTGTATTGAGAGCATTAAGTCTGACGTGGGGGGTTGGGAGGGAACGTGTATCAGAGCTCGTGGGATACCTTATGCAGATTATATCTATATAGTGTGGGGATTGCGGGGCAAAAGGTTACTGAGGTGAAGAGGAGGGTGTTAGCGTTAACGTTCTATAAAACGGTTTGTTGAATAGGAATTTATGGGAGGGAGGTGGGTGTCCAGATTTTTCAGAGGGATATAGGCAACTTACGTTACAGGTTTTATTAGAACTTGTAAATACGAGGGCGGGGAGGTATGATTGGAAAAAGTGTTGCTGGGTAGGGAAGTCAGGGGTTGAAAACCAGGGTTGCCTCCATGGTAATGGATAACAAAAGTTTTGCGAGGAGTGTTGGATGAGTGATGCATGAGTGAATAATATTTGGACCACGGGTGCTAGCCACCTGTGGAGCTGGCCAGTTTTTGTGTGACAGGATTTATACTTTTTATACATTATTATGTTGGTATAATTGATTTACGGTAAAGACATTGTATTTTGGAGATTTGCTATATATTGCATGTGTTGCTCCAACTTGTTTTCTAGGCCTTGCACTGCTTTGTGTTGATGCTGTGATATGCACTTCGGTGTCCAGAGATATGTTGTGACATGTTTGTATTAATGTCTTTGGCATTATGTTTTTTTTTTTTTCGTTTTTCCACTGGTGTTCTGCAATTTTCGTTTTGTTTTGAGAGTTAAGAGGTAACTGCACGTAGATAGTGTAAATAAAGTTGGGCAACAGTGGTGTTTTTTTTTTATATTTTATTTAAAACTTTCAGGTTACAAGATATTAATAGGTACATTTAAAAAAATGATCAAGACAACATCAGGTTAAAACACCTATATAAACACAAAACATCCAGGCACATTGACGTCTACCATATACAAGTTTTTATAACATACACAATTTAGAAGGAATTAAAGTTATAATACAGGCCACAAAATGGCTATTAATAAAACTCTAAAAATTACAACCTCAACACAATAATGCTCCAAGCCTATTAATGGACAATCACCCATATACCACTATCAACAAATACACCGACCTACAATATGCTTATTAAGAAAACCTGCGCTGCAAACCACAGGTGACCCACCATCCCCCCCACTCACCACACACACATTGAAAAACTACCCTATCACCAACCTGAATATCATGACATAATTATCCTCAATATTTAGGCCTTTTATGACACATGTCACTTGAGAAGCAATTATTTACAACCTGAATGGTACAGGACTACCAAAATTACTATACCTTAAATAAGAACAAATAATAATAGGTAATTACTACCAAAACTGTTGCTGGAACAGTTACAATAAAACAAAATAACTCAGTGCTTCAAGGAATAGTGAAGGAAAACCCTCTCAAGAAAATTTCAAATTCAATTGCAAAACCAGTGTAAGTTGAACATAATTACGCTACCAAAGAAATAGACATGTTATATATTTTATAGGTTATACATTAATAACATGGTTATTTATTTAATCTGTCCTATACACCTTCCCCATCAAGGGAAACTAAGCAAAACTTTTAAATTATTGCACAACCTTCATTGGTCACACACTAGTACCTCCTATCACACCCATCAATCACTGCATTCCCCAAGGGAGGGTGAGCCCGTTGAAAATCCCCTGAACCCCCCCCCCTTTACAACCCACTCACCCGGCAGTTAAAGCCCCTTATAAACGCCATAAAATCCCTATTGTTAGTCTCTATAACCTTCAGAAAAATACTTTCCACCTTTTCCATAAATGTCTCTGTTGCCGACACAAAGTTCGATTAAAACGTCGCGCCAAACGTCCTTCTCAGCAACATCCCACCCACCTTCCCCCTCATACCCATAAAACTATATGTAGTCCCCGATGACATTTGCTAAACCTCTTACCACACTTCTCCACACCACTCATATCAAGAACTCAACGCTCGCAATACCGCCAAACCTTGGCCACCCAACCCTCCCACTACCCTTACGCATCCCATACCCTGATGCACTCCAAACCTTCACAAAAATAGACGACATGATACGCAGTACTCTTCCCCATGCATCTGCCACACCACCCACCCTCAATAACCCTCCTGTCTAGGGAGCATCGCTCACGTTGGCAAAAAATCCCATTGCAGGAACGGACATAACCTCATTGCGCCTAGGTCGTATCCTTAATTTACTCAAACCTTTCGCCATATTACATTCCCATGCATACATGGGGTAGATCCTTCAACCGCGCACTACATGTCTCTCTAACAATTTACACAAAGTTCCCACCTTTACTTTTCCTGGTTCCCTGGCTAACATTAAGGCGCGTTAACACTGTCTCGCATTCCGTTCATTTCCGCCCCTCCATACATTTCATCAGGTGAGCATGTACCTTATCTAGTGACCTTCCCTCCACCACCTGCACTCATCACTTCCCTCTTAATAAAAACACAACAGTTTCACGAGCTTTCTCAAGTCCAACCAACCCAAACCCTCCCCTACATAACCGGCAATGTCTCTACCTCCCTTCGCAAACCGTTGCACCCTTGAACCCCCACAAAAATTTGAACACCATTCTAAGAATACTAGTGATCGCCGTTCCTGTTAACGGCATCACAGCCAAAAACAAACCCAGACTTTACTATATAGTAATACTGTGATGACAAGTTACACGCTGCCTAAGGGTTAAATGGTGAATTGGTCGCAGGCATTCCCAACCGTGCTGCCACCTGTTCCACCATCTATTCGAATTGCTAACCCTTGCAGCAATCAGGTCAGCCTATACATGACCACCGACAGATTTTCAGACTCCCGTCTCCGCTGCACAACATCACATCCCCACTCTAATCTCTCTGTCCCACTTTCCCAGCCCCATGCTCATTGACTTTTTCAGAGTCTACCTTCATCCAGTAGCTCTCCCAAAAGTGTGTACAACTTCCCCAAAGTCTAACCGTGTCTCCTCACTTGCCAAAATAGTGGTATCATCAACATGCCACCAAACCAGGCCACGGCCTTTAAGCTCACCATCCCTCCCCCCCGGCCTTAGACGATCCTCCACCTCCTATAAAGGGATCTGACACATGCAAACAATATTTGTGATAAAGGACATCCCTGCCGAAGACACCTCTCATGTTGACACCCCCCAACACACCATTGATTTGGCACCCTTACCTTCGCATTTGAGTACAGCGTATATCCCACCCACCCCACTATTTCTTAGCCAAAACCCCTTGTCGTAGGGTTATCCCTCAAAGCTTTCTTCCACCCTTCAAAGCCCTTGCCAATCCACGCCACCAACGCCTTCCTCTTTCCCTTCCATTGTCCTCCAGGACCCCTTGATAATCCCGTGGCCCACGCTCATTGACCTACCAGGTAAAAACCAAACTGAGACTCAAACACGACCCTCCCCCACAACACATTTAAGCCGTTCTCCAAGAATTTTCGCAATAATTTATAATCAGCACAAAGCAATGAAATGGCTCCGATAATCCCTAAGGGTACTCTGTGTTTACCCTTTGGGACAACACCACCAACCGCCGTTGCCTGAGAATTTCTCCCATCTTACTCGTCTTTCATGGATTCATTAACCTTATAGCAAACCCCCTAAGCAGACCCAGTGCTGTACATAAAATTCGGCTAGGTAAACATCGATCCCGGGTGCCTTACCCTCCTCATGTCCATAAGGGCCTCTCCATAATTTCCCCCTCCTTCAATGACCCCACCCAGTGCCTCCCGATCACTCCTCCCAGTTTGCACGGCACATACTCCACTACCTTCCCCAAAGAACTCACCATCCACCCCACTATTTTCCCGTATTCCTCAAAACCCCATCTATCTGCATATGCACTCAATCCCTTGGTGTCCCTTACTACCTGACCTCCCCTCCCCTCCCCCCCCCCCCCCAAGATATGACTTGCAACGGTATTGTAGTCGTTCGCTGTCGTACCTTCTGTCCTCGCAGCACACAAGCTGATGGCTTGGTTCGGCCCCAGAGTACTTCGTCTACCCCGCATGTACCCGTACAGTGCAAACGTTCTTCTTGCAAATCCCGTATTCTTGTCCTTCAAACATGTGTATATCCTCCAACCGGTACACCCAGGCCACCTCCCCCCCCTCGTAACATTCCGTAATCTAGATTCTAAGTAATTTGACAAACCATACACGCAATTGATTAATGCGTTTGCCCTCTCACCATTTAAAAATGACGTATTCGTAAACTAGCCACACTACCCACCATCCTTACCACGTCTTCCTTCAGTTCTTCTGTCGGACGAGCTGTTCCAAAATATTGCAAAACGCTTCCACTCCCTCCCTTCCCCCAAAACCATCGTGTTCAGTTTCCCAAATAACTTCCCTGCCTACGAGGCCAAAGCATCCATCCCACCTTCCACTATACCGCCCTATGATCGGAAACACCATCTCTATAGGTTTTAAAAGCTCTACCAAAACCTCCGAGATAATTATAAACCTGTCAAACGAGGCCGCATATCCCTTCTTATAAACGTAGTTCCACTCCCACAGACTCCCCCGAAAGCATCCGTAATGAAGATCTCTAAGCAGGCCCCCCAAGACTGAGGAAAAATATTCCTGCTCCTCTGGGTTCCACGTCTGTCTTCTTAATTACACAATCCAATCCCCCCCACAATCGCGACAGACGGTAACCGTGCGTAGGTAATACCGAGCTCTCCCCGCACAAAATCTCTTCACTTTTCACGTCCTTTCTGTGGGGCATAAAAACACACAAAACGCCACTCTCTCTCCCATCCACCATCCTTCCACGTAATACTCTCCCCCTCCCCCCCCCCCCCTCTTTCCTATGGCAATACAAACGGGCCCGCCTCCTGATTCAACACACCCATCCTCCTTTTAAACACTCAGACGGCAACACCATAAGGCTGATACCCAGGGGACCACTAATTCACGACCAAGCTTAAAATTGTGCTTCCTGACAAAAAAGCTACGGTCAACCTTATATACCTATTCAAAAACATCCTGAAGCACTCCCGTTAACACATCACACGGACCATCTAATATTTATTGTTACACACCTGCGAGGGCCAGCTTAAGGTTTCCTTCCCCGGCCTCATGTCAAGATTCTTCCCACTTTTCAGGACTGTTCCCCTGGACTGTGCTTTGCCACAGTTTTCCCCCCTCCTTCCCCAACCATCCCCCCCCCTTCGTTGTTGCCCTCTCGCAGAAGTCACTCTGGGTACCATAAACCATGTCTTTTTTCCCGGCCTTTGCGCGGTGTCAGAACATCGTCCGAATCTGACGCTGCTGCCCTTTTCATTGTAGCTCCCTCGTTTCCATATCTGGTCCTGGGAGCAGCACAATGGACTTCCACCTCTACCACCCTTAATCGCTCCTGCCCTCCATGGCACTCGCACTGTCCACCACAGGTGCCACCTGATCCTCCCCCTTCCCCACACACACCTTCTACCCTGATTCCCAGGGTCTTGTTCGCTGTAACTCTCACCTCCGTGACTGTAACATAGGCCTGTATCACCGGTCTCCAACTCCTCCTCAATAGCCTTCACTGCTTGGCGCCCTCCTGTACCTCCTCACTTGAACAAAACTGTATGTTGATGGGCCAGGTGATTCATGGATACCACTTCTCTCGATTCCCCAGGAGGAGCCAACCACACTCACTCCACATGCGACCACGCCTCCTCCGTGCACCCGTTCTTCTTTAGGCATTTGGGTGCTCATTGCGCAGGTGCTCCGCCCCTTGCCGGCCCAGGAGCCACTGTTGATGGGCCAGGTGATTCATGGATCACCACTTCTTCCGATTCCACTGGAGGAGCCACTACCTTTTCACTCCACATGCGACCACGCCCTCCTCCTTGCCCCCGTTTTTTCCTTAGGCATCGGGGCTCATGCGCGGGTGCTCCGCCCCTTGCCGGCCCAGGAGCCTACTCCGCTTGCCACAGTCTGCCGCCATATGGTCAAATTCGCCACACAGTCGGCACGTACGCCTCTGCCCCGCAAAACGCTACCATTACCTGGGTTCTAAACTCTTCGAGATATACATACGAGGGTATAGGATGCCTAAGCGTCATCTTGAGATTAAAAGAACCCTCAGGAAATCCTGTGTAAGCCCTTTTTAACCCATTTGCAGGTTGGGCCAGATGTACAGTTCCATAACGTTCGAAAACATTTCGAATATCTACCTCATCAGCCCTCAAAAGGCACGTTGCGGAGCTTAACCCACGAATAATGTCGTGATACATCAATCAACTTGACCCTCACTGCCGGTGTTACGTAATGCTGACATGTTGGTAACGATCAACCAAAAGGGCCTCGTATACTTGAGCAGTTAGCACTTTCACGAAAATTCTATATACAACCGTTCAGTGCCACTCCATATAAATCCTCGTCTTGATCCATATGTCTCTCGTATAATTTTGGGCAATAACACATCGACTGACGTAGGTGTTAAAGCCCCACTAATAAGTTCAATGCCCACAGTATTCACTCTCCTGCGAACACCTGGCGCCATGTCGTTGACTGATTAGCTCGTCTGGGAAACAGTAGAGGGGTGCAAAGCACGTCCGCACTCTACCTCATCCAGGCAGCGAATGCACAACACCTCCTCGTACCACTGCTGTCAGGTTACTGAGGAGCGTCAGGCAAGGGGGTCTGCACGGCCCAATAGCGATGCAGACGTCTTCAGGCGAGCTACCTTAGTTCAGCAACAACCATTGAGTAGTGAGGACGTGCGCTGCTCATTGGGATATCAACATGGCGGAACATACCAGTAACGGAGTGAATACTATCTGCATAGAGCTGGTTCGTGGTACGTTAAGTGGAGATACGATGAACGTCCTTCTCCCTAACATCATCAGGGATACATATGGTATTCCCAACGAGGAATTGTATGGCGTCGCTCTTAATGGTTTTTAACAAGAATCTTTGTGAAATTTCTACGAGTCGATTACTACACAAGAATTGTCGAGCTTACCAGGAAAAAACGCATGAGTGTGAATTCAACGATGGATGTTGTGTTACATGACGTCCTAATACTTCACATTCGTGAAGGTACGGAATGTACCCTTCGGGGCTACGTTTTTATGGCCTGCAGGAGTTTTTTCGAAGTTATGGGACAGTGCATTCTGCAACAATGGGGGTGTGGGGGGATGGTCCATATGAAGGAATGCCGGAAGGTTCTTACACCCTTAAAATGACCTTAACAAGACCTATACCATCCTATGTTACGATGACCGGTTTGTAGAACACAGGTTTTGTTTTCTATCTGGGCAAAGGAAAACGTGTCGTCTATGTAGCTCTTATGAGCACATGGCAGCCCAGTGTCCTAGGAGGGGGGCTTCTCGAATTTCTCGACACTCCAATTGTGATTCAACAGTCGTGTAATTTGGTGCCTGGCTCTGATGCCTCGGAGGCCGGAGGAATGACCTCTGGAGCGAAGAGGTCGACCGGGAGGTGGCGGCGGCGGAGACATGTGTCACTCTCCCAGGGGCGTCGGGGGAGTTGAAGGTGACATCTGAGGAGACTTTCGTCCAGGAACTTCAACCCAGGAGGGTTTTTGGGCAGATGTGATCAAGGTTTTTTTGGGATGAGGAGGAACCCTGTGCAAAAGGTGTCCTCAGTTCATGTGAAGCTGGAACTTTGGAGGGACAACAAATTGTTGAGGAAGACTTAGTAAGATTGGGCGGGAGCAGTGGTGGCCGGGAGGTACACCAGGGGAATTGTCTGAGGGTGATATGTGTGTAAGTGTGAGTTTCTAGGAAACGAACTGCGGCATCAGAGATAGATGGGGTCATTACCCCAGGGCAGGGGCCCGGGAAGAAGTCAGGGGCAGGGGTTGTGGAGCCGAGGACACAATAGTGGAAAGAGGTGTGACTGAGTTGCAAATTGGGAAAGGGAGGGGGGAAGTGATTGCACAGGAAAAAACTCGAGTGGCAAAGGAACACGTAATAGGGAAAAGTGCAGTGGGTAAATCCCAGAGGCATAGGGGAAAGCCGCCCCTTCTGTAATTTTCAGATGTGTCACGCTTAATGTTAATGGGACTTAAGACTGGGGGTCAAGAAAGTTTGGTTGGAGGGGTTTTTAAGGCGGTTTGATGTTGACATATGCTTTTTGCAAGAGCATAATCACAGGGCTGGTAGTGTGTTGGGGGTAAAAAGGATATCGGATGTATGTAACCAGTGGTTTGCAATTGAAAGGTGGGGTAGCATTTTGCGGTAAAGGAGACCAGCCCCCTTGCGTGTCATGGGTTTGGGAAGAGGGGGGGGGGGTGGGAGGATCGTGGGGGTGGATGGCGTCTGGGGTGAGAGTCGAGTTAGTTTCGGGGGAGTTTACATGCCAGCAACTAGTAATATCAGGGTAAAAGTAGATTTTGTCAGAGAGGTATTGCTGTATCACTTGAGAGGTTTGCCTGCTATAACAGTAATAGAGGTGATTGGAATTGTGTGATTAGGAGTGGTGATGTCGAACCGAGAGGGCGGGTTGTGTGCTGAGTGTGCTGAGGGATGTATTGCGAGATATTGGGGTTGTTGATGTGGTGGGGAGGGGGGTTACCTATGGAGCATACTTTTCGTCCGTAGGGGATATGAAGCGCGATTAGACAAAATTTTTATTTTAAGCAGGTATAATGTTGAGGGGTGCAAACCTTCGATGGGGGGGTTTTCTGATCACAGAGCGGTAATAGCAGATTTGATGTGGGATGGAGTGGTGCGTATTTATTCGGGGTACTGGAAATTAAATGTAAGGCTTCTTAAGGAGGAGGGGAGGGGCCTTTTTTCAGTGATTGGTGGTTGCCTTTTTGGGAGGCTAGGAACAGGGAGATAGATCTGTTAGATTGGGGGGAAATGCAGGCAAACCGGGAATAGCGATTTTTTTTAAGGCTAGGGGACAGAGGAGGCGAGGTGGCGTTTTGGGTTGCAAATTATCTGGAGGACAGTTGCAAGTTTGGGTTATTTTGGGGGGAGGGGGTAGGGGATGAAATGGACAGACTGCGAGTAGATAGCGGAATTACCAATGATAGGTTTAAATGCAATTAGGGTTAGGGCGGGGGTTAGAGGATGTTTTGTGGGGTGATAAACCGTCTGGGTATGTTTTACGTAAATTTCGGGACCGACAGGAGGTAACCACCATTCTACAATTGGAGACAAGCCCTGGGGTGGGAGGGTATCCAGGGGGTCGAGTCCCATCCAATACGGGAAAGTATGATCTCTATGCTGATATTGGTTTAGAGAGAAATGGAGTTGGAGGGAGGGGGGGTTTCCCGGGAGGGTTTTTTTGAAAGGGGGTTCCATAGCGTTTTAAGTGAGCAGGATAGAGTGGGGTTGGAGGTTGGTATAAGTGAGGTTTTAGGTGAAGAGGCGTTTTCGGATGAGTACCGGGAAAACACCAGGGATAGACGGTATACCAAATGATTTTTATAGAAACACATTGGGGGTGTATTAGGCAGTGTTTTGTTAGGCTATTGGACCATATGTTAACTAGTGGAAGTTTGGGGATATCGCAAAGTATGGGTGTCAAGTTTTGGTGCCAAAGAAAGGGGGGGGTAGAGAGTTGAGTGCTTACCGTGCAATATCTTGATGTGCGCTGATTACAAGGTTTTTGCGAAAATTTTGGGTAATAGACTGAAGAAGGTCATGGGTCGGTGATACATGGGGGGCAGTTGGTATCCCCGGGGGGGAGTATGCGGGTAGTCATGGTCGTATTCGGATTTCCTTGAGGGTAGTAATAAGGGAGGTATTCTAGGTCTGGATTGGGAGAAAACTTATGATTATGTGGATAGGGGAAATTTTTTATTGAGAGTATGGTGAGAATGGGTTTTGGAGGGAGGGTGGTTGGATGGGTGAGGACTTTGTATGAGAATGCATCAATGAGAGTACAGGTAAATGGGAGGTTGGGTAGTTCAGTAACCCTGGGAAGGGGTTTAAGGCAGGGGTTTCCACTCTCCCAAATACTCTTTGCATGTATGCAGAATCCTTTCTATGTTCTGGTTGATGGTGGGATGGGAAGGTTGGGGGAGAGTGGGGGATATTGTGGGAATATTGTTGGTTATGTAGATGATACAACTGTTTTACTTAATGAGATTGAAGATTTAAGGAAAATGGAAGGGTAATTGAGATTTTTGGGAATGCTACTGGGATGAGAAATTAATAAGCAGAAATCACGGTTGTTGGAGGTAGGGGCTTGGGTAGGAGGGACCTTGGGGGAGGAGTTTGGTTGGATAACTGTAATAGGCTAAAGATTTGTGGGATTTTGTTTTTGGCAGATGCACAGGAGAGCAGGGGGTTTTAAATTTAGAAATGGTAATGGACAGAGCTTTGAGTAGGCTGAGGGGTCTAAGGGGCCGGGGAGGTAACCTTGCATCAAAGGGTTGTGGTGGTAAATACGCTGATTTTTAGTAAGGTGTGGGGAGGCGGAAATTTACCCATTAAGAAGTCAGGATATTATGGAAATGCAAAGAAGGGTCTTAAGGTATGTGTGGGGCTATTGGGGGGGCGTGGTTTTGGGGAAAGATGTAGTAATGACGCGGTAAGGCAGGGAGGACTGGGAAATTTATTGCATTAGGTCTAGGGTGAAGGCGCTATATGTGAAGCAGAGGTATATTCGGGCAGCGGGGAAAGGGGGCTTCGGGTGGGGGGGGTGAAAGGGGATATCCGCAAATGGTGGGGTGGCGGGACTTAGTGGGGTGTGAAGAAAATGTTGCGGTTTATGTTAAAGGTATGCAATGTTAAAAAACCCAAGGGAAAACGGTTTGTGGGTGTGGGTCGTCGTCAGGAATTAATGCAAGGGATGGGAGTGTATCCCACATATGATTGGAGAGTGATATGGTGGAATTTGTAAATTAAGAATACCGGCAAGAGCGAGGGAAAAATATATAGATTTCTTATGGGGACGTTAGCATCGAAAGAGGTGCTAAGAAAGAATGGTTTTGGAAAGAGGCGTCATCGCTTTTTGTGGGGAAGTTGAAACGGCTTTTCATGTAGTATATTTTTGTTCTGCATTGGAGGGGTAAGATTGTGGTTGAAGAGGGTCTTTTTTTATTGGGGGGGAAAGATATCACCCCTTAGGGCTTTAATGTAGATATGGAAGGGTACCCAAAGAGGTGGGAAGGGGTATCAGTATGTAATAGTTGATTACTTGTATGTTTCTTGGGGATGGGGAGGTGGAGGGGAACATTAGGATAAAAGCGTTGGCGGCGAGTTTTTATAGGACAGCATGTAGGAACAAACAATTATATGGGGGAAGGTTGGTAATTAGTTTTCCGGAGGGATATCGTGGACTTACTGTTGAACGTTTACTCCGTTTGAGTATGGGGTGAGAGGGAAGGGGTTGGTCTCTTCATGGTGCGCCCTCTTGGGGTGATTGGGAAACCTGGTGAGGTTTTGGTTTATTGGTTTGCACGGTGGTTGATGTGGGTAAAGTTTATTGTAGGAGTATTAGACCTTATGAATTTTTGTAAAATCACAGAGTCAAAAGTTATTTATTTTCGGTTTTTTTTTTCCCTTATTGTTATAAGAATTTGTGGAAAATTTTTAATTTTCCCGAAACTATAGCGCCTAATAGGTGTTTTTTTTGTGCCGATATGAGTCAAAATGTATTTGAAAATAGAGTAGAACCAAGAGTTTTCCCCTTTGGGGCATGCGCGGATGTGCGGGGAGGCTGGCGCGTATTTTTTTGAATGGTGGTGAGGAAGCGGGAAAAAAATGGAACCACGAATTGACGTTCACGGTGGCCTAAGGATTAATATAGGCCTCATTTCATAATAAGAAGTGTCGTAACTGTTCCTGGTGGAGAGTGAGGGAACGGGGTTTACGGGACCAAAAGTAATAGAGTGGTAAAAGTGTGATAAGAGAAGGACCGGGGACTGACGCGTCACAATGGACTGTGTCCTGGGGAAAATTACCCTTGGGTTAATCATCACTCATCGGGTTCTCAGATCTTAATGGAGTGACCTCTAGTTTGTATAATAGTTATGAGACGTTAAATCGTCTTGTGAAAATTTTAATGTAATTAATGATAATAACGCTAAGTTAAGAGAATATGTGAAGTGAGATAAGTCGTTTGCTCCGAGTGAACACGCTAGAACCCTCTTGTTAACGAGACGAGGAAAGGGAAACCCCCTTGAGTCACGACGTCTAAAAGGCAGGACAAACCAGCGGATACCTCGTCCTGCGGAATGAAATCGTGTCGGTGTAGCAGGACATCGAAAATGAGATGGTGAATCAAGAAATGAGGAATATCAATCACCCACAGTTAAGTAACCCTTCTAGTTATAGCAACCTTAGACTGGCCAGTAGTGGTATGTTATAATTAGATAGGTTACGACTGATCCAGCTACATCAAGTGACCACCAGAGAACATCTGGTAAGTAGTGGGATATGTACAAATGTTTTTCCTTGATGGATGTATCCATGTGTATCCTACCCCCCCCTTCATTCAGCTAAACTAATATAATCTATACAGTCCACAAATAATTGGTAGCACCGTACTTGTGGGTGCTATCCAATCTATACTGGTCTCGGATAGATATGGATAAGATAGTGAGGTCGAGGGGACCACCTGCCGCGACCAGAGGTGGTTAAGTTTTCTCACATGTCTACACGGGGTGACTACGGTAAACATATAGTCAAGCACCCTAGGAAATTTTCCATATCTATGCGCTGGTCCTTCGAACCGGATGCAATCAGTGAAAAAATTAATTGAATTAATTACTTAATAATTAAGTGACTGATTGAAGGAAGTCGGTGTAGGGTGCACAAGTTTAATCGATCGTGTGATGGATGATAATTAGCCCAATAAATTGCTAGCACATGGGTGGCTAGGATTTATACAAGAGTAAAGTGCAAGAATACTCTTATAAGGCGTCTACTTAAGTAGTATAATGGGTGATTATTAATTCCCTAACCATGGCTGGGTCTGAGGAAGTTAGTGCGACTGGCAAGTCCATGGATGCCAAAGCAAAGAAAGCGTCACTACAAGCTCGGAAGGGTCATGTTACTAAATCATACAAGAGGTGTATGGAGTTACTGAAACAAGAAACGGTAAACCCTGATGAATTTAAAACTACACCTAGATGCCTTAGGAATAGACATGATCATATAGATTGTGGTTTAAAGGGCCAAGTTGGGCTGGTGGACAAAATTAACTGGCCGGTGCAAAAGGCACATATTGCTCCTGTCGAAATTACGGTGAGCACCGCTCCGGTCAGTAGTCCCTCCTTAGCCATTGATATGAACAGGTATTCTCCTTACCTAAGCTGATTAGTGTGACCAGTTAGTGTTTAAATTTATAAGTAAGATGAATATCTCACATAATTTTCCCCATCCCCTGAAATACTGGCTACAGAGGGTACAAGAAGAAACCTACAGGGATGAGATTAAATTCATGATGGACGGAAAAAATTTTGTAAAGGCTAAATTTAATAGAAAAGTTTGGGCTGAAATTTAGGGGATGAGGGTAAAAAGGTGCAGAGGCGGGGTTACAAAATCCCTGAAGGGGGGGAAAATATGCTAAGCACCCCCTTTTCTTGGCCCAAAACTCATCACCTAAACAACCTTGTTTGTCTTTAATGCCCTAATAACTGATGCACGGTGGGGTACGGGATACTTTAAACTGTTTTGGGGGAAACCTTCTGGATTCCAAAAAGGCGGCAAAGTGAAAAAGGGGGTTATCAAGTCGTGTGTAATATGCGCCGGGGGGAAAGGGCCCAGAACCTACATTTCCCGGGTCCCCTCCACCTTTCCCCCAAAGGAACGCTTGCATTGGAAAAACCCATTTGATGTACCGAGTGGACTATAGTGGGCCAATCTTTTTGACAGGTACTTCAGTTTTTCCCCCTTAAAGGGTGTTTTAAATGCCCAAATTTACTTGAAACAGTTTACAGGGCGTTCATCTAAAGGGGCCCTCAGGACTTGCCCTGCAGAACAGTTC
Organism: Cherax quadricarinatus; assembly: GCF_026875155.1. Taxonomy (NCBI): domain Eukaryota; kingdom Metazoa; phylum Arthropoda; class Malacostraca; order Decapoda; family Parastacidae; genus Cherax; species Cherax quadricarinatus. The sequence continues at coordinate 27,119,088 of NC_069481.1, read as the reverse complement.
TACAGCTTTTCCCGGGAAAATTTTGCAGCTAGACAACCTGCCCAAGATTAAAGATCCCCAGATAAGGGCCCCCCTTTTTTAGAGGGGGCTCAACATTTGAAAAAATTAAATAAGTTTGGATTTTTTAAACGGGCCCTTTTGTTGACCCAGCGAGGGTGTTTTTGGAAATTTATTACTCCCAAGCCCCCGGAAAGGGAAAGGCTGTACGAAAGAATGAAAGAAACCATTTGAAAAGATGTCTTCGTAAGGTGCTACAAAAAGGAAGAGAATTGTTTTGGGAAGGGTTTCCCGGGGCAGTGTTGGTGGAGGCAGAGAATCGAGTGAACAATCCCCCCCTCTGTCATTCATGACCCAAACACCCCCAAAAACGGGGAAATTTATTTGACTCCCTTCACCTAATATGTGGCCCAAAGTTTAGAAGCTGCCCCCTATCTATAGAGATAACCCGGGGAATGATGAGGATTACAATAACGTGACGGTGTTGAGTGACAATTTTTCCAAAATGTTAAATAAGGAAATTATTCATTGGTCTGATGTGTGGCGAAAAAGAATATCTTTTTAAACATTACGTGAACATTTTTTATGGTGCGCCAGGGGGGCAGAAACCCGACAGAACATTCAACCAGGTGACATTGTGTTAATTGATATTTGAAAAACATGGGAACACGTTGCCTCTGGGCAAGGTAGTTTTCAATTTTACCCCAAAATGCACAAGGGGTTTTCAGAAACGTCAAAGTGTTTTTTGTCGTGGGCAAAAAAGTTTTGGGGTACCATTTAAAAAAATTAAATTTCCCTTAGAATTAAATGAAGTTCAATCCAAATGCAATGGAAACCCCAAGGAAAGTGGGCACGATTTAAAATTGAAAACACTGACCCCGGGGAATGCAAGAAGAAAACGTAGTAAGACCCACTAGGGAAAAAAGCAGCGCAATCTAAGAGGGCGGGAAACCCTCTCCGGGAAAGACGCAATTTTAAATCGTCTAACAACGACTTTCCGCCCGGGGGCCGGGAGTGTGGGAAAAATTTTTTAAATTTTTCCCAAACATAAACGCCTAATAGGTGTTTTTTTGTGCCGATAAGAGTCAAAATGTATTTTAAAATAGAGTAAGGGAAACCAAGAGTTTTCCCTTCGCCTTCGCGGATGTGGCCCGGGGGGGCCCGGCCGTATTTTTTTGAATTTGGGGGTGAGGAAGCGGGGAAAAAAAGGAACCCAAAAGAAAATTGGGCGTTCACGGTGGCCTAAGGGTTAAAATAGGCCTCATTTCAAAATAAAATGTCGTAACGTTCCTGGTGGAGAGTGAGGGAACGGGATTTAAAGGGACCACAGGGAATAAATTTTGGGAAAAGGTGATAAGAGAAAGGGCCGGGGGCTGAGCGTCACAATGGGCTGTGTCCTGGGGAAAATTACCCTTGGATTAAACAAACACTCCCTCGTTCAAGATCTTAATGGATGACCTCAATTTGTAAAATAAAATTTTTGGAAAGTTTTAAAACGTCCCTTTGAATTGAATGTAATTAATGATAATAACGGGTAAGTTAAGAGAATATTTTGAAGGAGATAAGTCTTTTTCTCCGGTGAACACGCTAAAACCTCGTTGTTAACGAGACGAGGAAAAAGGGAAACCCCCTTGAGTCCCCGAGTCCTAAAAGGGAGGACAAACCAACGGGAAAACCCCGTCCTGCGGAAAAGGGGAAAACCCTTTTCGGTGTACAGGACATCGAAAATGAATGGTGAATCAAGAAATTAGGAAAAATCAATCACCCCCCAGTTTTTAAATAACCCTTCTAGTTATAGCCCAAACCCTTTGACTGGGGGCCCGTATTGGGATGGGTTTTAATTTGATAGGTTTTCACTGATCCAGGGTACATCAAGTGACCACCAAGAAAAATCTGGTAAAGTGGGAAATTTGGGACAAATGTTTTTCCTTGATGGAGTATCCATGTTATCCTACCCCCCCCTTCCTTCAGCTAAACTAATAAAATCTATACAGCCCCACAAATAATTGGTAGCACCGTACTTGTGGGTGCTATCCAATCTATACTGGTCTCGGATAGATATGGATAAGATAGTGAGGTCGAGGGGACCACCTGCCGCGACCAGAGGTGTGTTAAGTTTTCTCACATGTCTACACGGGGTAAACCTGTGGTGACCTGTACTTTGAGTGCTGACCTGTACTTAACTCTGTGAAGAAGTGTCTTGTTTGTTTCCCGTGGACTGAACCAAGATGCCCTCCATCGAGCAACTTTACCAGCAAGTTAAGGAAGAATTAAAGGGCAGCAAAGATGGAGATACGGGCGATTGACCGAGGAAAACAAGAGGATTCGTAGTAGTCCCTCCTGTTTCGAGTCCTCAGGTCAAGAAGGGATCGTGGCCCAGTGGCTGGACAGCAGGGGACGACGAAGTTGACGATCAAGAAGACGAATGGAAAGCCAGAAACGATGAAGAAGAAAGAGACTGCTGGGGAAAAACTCCCGTGGAAACCTCCAACGCATTCTCGGTGCTTCCGACGAATGTGAGTCTACTACTGGGATCGTCACGACGAACGCAAGGAAGGTAAGAATATTGTTGTTGTTGGGGATAGCCAGGTTAGATACATGGATAGGGCATTCTGCTTGAAGGACAGGAGTAGGAGACAAAGGTATGTTTTCCTGGGGCGGGGATGGAGGACATTGTTACCCGGGCTTGACAACATCATGAACGGTAATGGGATCAATCCTATTATTTGCCTCAGTGCTGGAGGCATATTAGGCAAGCGTAGAAGTGAGGATTTAGTTAGAAAGTTAAAGGACAGCTATAGACATGATTAGGAAGAAGGGGGGCGCCCTGTTATATGTGGCATTTTGCCAAGAAAGGGGTTTTTGGTAATGAATGGTTGTCCAGAGCAATTGGTGTAAATTGCTGGCTGGACAAATACTGTAAGGAAAATGCGGTGACATTCATTGACAACTGGGACCTCTTCTATGGCAGAAATGACATGTATGCCAGGGATGGGGTTCACTTATCTAGGTGTGGGGGGGGGAGCACTGGCCAACGCAGTGGAGGGAGCTGTTAGGTCTTTAAACTAGGAATAGTTAGTGGTTGGGTTTCTGCGGGAAAACTGTGAAGTCTCAGGGTAGTAATATGAGTAAATAGGAGAACTAGTAATAGGCAAAATGAGGTGGATATCGGAAAGCCAGTGCACTAATTGACAAGGACAGTAATAGGTTTAGTAGAATAAAAAAAAGGAGCAGGAATGATAAAGAGAAAGGAGGGTCCTTAAGTATATATACACAAATAGTCGCAGTGCTAGGAATAAGATGGACGAGTTGAGACTAGTTGCTAGTGCAGGTAACATAGATGTAAATTTTCCATTACTGAGACGTGGTTTAATTCAAAAGTCGGGACATGCCTGCAGAATGTCACATTCAGGGTTTCAAATTGTTCCAAGAGATAGAAGTATCGGGAAGGGGGGTGGGGTGGCATTGTTGTCCGAGGGTCGCTTGAACTGTTGCATTAAAACGGGTATTAAGTCTGAAGTAACACATACAGAGTCTGTTTGGATAGAATTCTCAGAGGGGCATGAAAAATTAACTTTAGGTGTGATATACCGTCCCCCAAATTTAGATAGGGACCAGGGAAACTACTATGGGAGGAAATTGTTAGGGCCACAAGGCACGATAATTAGTAATTCTAGGAGACTTTAACTTTAGTCATATTGATTGGAATTTCTTGACTGGGAATTTAGAATCATAACGACTTCTTAGAAGTAGTTCAGGATTGTTTTCTGAAGCAGTTTGTGACAGAACCACAAGGGTAATAACCTGCTTGACTTAGTTCTGGCAAACAATGAATCCCTTGTTAATAATTTAGAAGTTTAAAGAAGAACTGGGTGCTAGCGACCACAAATCAATTACATTTAGAATTGAATGGAAGTATGATAGTAGGGATAACTCAGTAACAGTCCCAGATTTTCGCTTAGCAGATTACGATGGGCTTAAGAACACTTATCATCTGTTGACTGGGGTAACGAAGAGAGCTATCAATATGACAGTTTTCTAAAACCACAATACATGCTGCTCAAAGAACATTTATTCCCTTATAAAGAAATTAGATCAAATAAAATGACCCAAAATGGATGAATAATAGGCTGAAATATCTACTAGGGCATAAGAAAGGAATTTATAGGCGTATCAAAAGAGGCGGGGGTCATCTTAATGAATCAGTATATTGACACTAAGAGGGACATTAAAAAGGGGATAAGAAAAGCTAAAAGGGACTATGAAATTAAAGTTGCTAGGGATTCTAAAAAACAAACCCAAAAAGTTTTTCCAGGTATAAAGAACAAAAGTCAAGATAAGATAGGCCCCCTTTAAAAATAACTATGGGCATCTTACTGACAAAGAGAATGAAATGTCTCGATTTTAAATAATTATTTTCTCTCGGTTTTTACACAGGAAACACTAATAATTTTCCCGGTAATTAATTTTATAGTGGATCAGAAGAAGATAAATTATGTAACATCACAGTCACTAGTGAAATGGTTGTGAAGCAGATAGACAGACTGAAGCAAAATAAGTCCCCGGGGTCCTGATGGGGTTTTTTCAAGGGTTCTAAAGGAATGCAAAATGGAAGTCTGTGAACCATTAACTAATATTTTTAATTTACTCTTCAAACATTTGCAGTGTCTGATATGGGGAAGATGGCTAATGTAATTCCTATTTTTAAAACAGGGAAAGTCGTTCCCGCAAATTACCGCCCAATAAGCCTGACCTCATTGTAGGCAAATTACTAGAGTCAATTATAGCTGAGATTATAAAAGCCATCTCGATAAGCATAGCTTGATTAATGATACTCAGCATGGATTCACAAAAAGGCCGGTCTTGTCTAACTAATTTTTTAAAACTTCTTCAGTAAAGCTTTTGAGGCTGTTGACCACGACAAAGAATTGATATTATTTACTTAGATTTTAGTAAGGCATTTGACAGAGTTCCGCACCAAAGACTGTTGAAAAAAGGGTAGCAGCTCATGGCATTGGGGGAAGGGGTGCTCTCGTGAAACGAATCATGGCTCACAGACAGGAAGCAAAGAGTGTCCATAAATGGGGGTTAAATCCGAGTGGGGGCAGTAACAAGTGGCGTTTTCCCCAGGGATCAGTCTTTGGGGCCCGTTGTTGTTTATAATATATATCAATGATCTTGATGAAGGAATTACTAGTGATATGAGCAAATTCGCCGATGACACGAAAATAGGTAGGATAATTGATTCAAACGTAGATGTTAGGGAACTTCAGGAGGAATTTAGACAAACTCTACTCTTGGGCAGAAAGTGGCAGATGCAGTTCAATGTAGATAAATGCAAGGTTCTGAAGCTCGGGAGTGTCCATAACCCTAGCACTTATAAGTAAATAATGTAGAACTTAACCATACAGATTGCGAAAAGGACTTGGGGGTTATGGTAAGCAGCAACCTTAAACCAAGACAGCAATGCCTAAGCGACGTAATAAGGCAAATAGATTACTGGGATTTATATCAAGAAGTGTAAGCAACAGAAGTCCAGAGGTCATACTGCAGCTTTATACATCATTAAATAAGGCCTCACCTAGATTATGCAGCTCAATTCTGGTCTCCATATTACAGAAATGGACATAAATTCGTTAGAAAACATTTTAGCGTAGGATGACTAAATTAATACATAGCATTAGAAATCTTCCTTATGAAGAAAGATTGAAGACTCTTAAGTTACATTTACTTGTTAGACGAAGAATGAGGGGAGACCTGATCGAAGTGTATAAATGGGAAAATAGGTGTTAATAAAGGGATATTAACAAGGTCTTGAGGATATCTCTCCAAGAAGAACCCGCAGAAATGGATTTAAATTAGATAAGTTTAGATTTAGAAAGGACAAGGCAAGTATTGGTTTGGAAATAGGGTAGTTGATGGGGGAACATCTACCTATTGGGTTATTGAGCTGGGGACTTTGGGTATTTTAAAATTTAGGTTGGATAATACAGAGTGGGAGGGTTGGGATTTGGGGTGGGCTTGCACATCAGAGCTATTTCTTGGTACTTTAAAAATTGGGTGGGTAAAAATTTTTGTTAGGGGATGAATTGAAAAGGCCCTGCCATATGGGTCAACGGGCCTGCTGCGTTTTCCCTTTCTTATGTTCTTATTTTCTTATTATCAACCCCCCCCAAAAAATTTCCAAAGAACATTTTAATGGAGGTTTTATATTATATTAAAATGTGGGGTTATGTTTAAAAATTTTTTTAATCTGAAGAAAGATTTAGCCTTGTCATACACTTTTTTTTTATTATGAAATTTAATAGACTTTAAAAGCCTATGAACGAAAAAAAAGTTTTTATGGGGTTTAATCCCCCCTTATTGTATGGAAGGTCCTATTAAAATTTGTGTTAATCAGAACAAAATTTTTGTGAAAATTTAGGTGTTTGGGGGAACCAATGTTTTTTGGTAAATTTCTATCATAATTGTAATTTTTTAGTTTTTTTGCAGACAATCATTTAGCGTTTTATTTCTATGTATGATAGTTGGTTTTTAAAGAATAAGTGCACATACACGTATGGATATGCATGCGTAATGTATACATAATTACTGCGGGACTCGTTCCTACATTTTATAAAACCCTGACTGTTTTTGTTTGGAAGTCTGCGGTGGGTTATTTATAAAAATTTGTTATCATCCCAAATAAAAGGGGAAATTAATGTATTTTTTTAGAATGGGGACGTACAACGGGGGGGGGGTAGAAGTGTCGCTTGTCGGCACTGAAAATAATAGGGGGGGGTAAAAGTGCAGCTGTGTGGGCCTGCAAAATGATATTGAAAAGGGGGGTTTTTAAGTTATGTGGTTATAATATATAAATAAAAAAGGGAAAAAATAATGCAATTGTATTTTGGGGTTTTCCTTGGTTAAATAAAATATGAAATTGTTATGTTTCTTGTGTAATCTTATTTTAACATAGTTACTTTGGAGTAAGTATAGGGGATGAGGACTTTTTGTGACAACACAACGTTAACCCGTCTGTGTTCTTTTAACAAGAGATTTAAAATTTTGTAAGAACGATACTTTTCTTTTTTCAAATTTTTAAGTATTGTGTAGTTTTAAAAAAAAAAATAAAAAAAAAAAAAAAGCGATCAAAAATTAAACAGTGGTGTTATGGGTTTTTGGGGTTGGGTCGGCTAGGCAATCTTTATGTGTTACTTGTGTCATGGTTATTTTTTTATTTTGATTGTACTGTTGTCAAACACATGAATGTCCATATAAGCGTATAGAGCTTGAATGTCTAGTTGAACTTGGATTGTTTAACCGGGAATTTGCATGTTTAAATGTGTAAAGGCTTACATTTTTGGATTTTGAACAATTTATTCTAGGGTTTTTGTAAAATTTTGTATGTCCTTGTGACTTTTCTATTCACCATTGTTGTTTAATACATATTGTTATGTAACTGAACCTTTAGGACAATTACTAAATTTAAGTTTGGGTCATTGCTGGGGGTTTTTAGATTTTTTTTTTTTAAATTTTTTTTTGAACAATAAAATACAAAAATAATAAAGACAAAAACAGGTCTTACCAGAAAATCATGAAAAACCACACAAACATAACTTAGATAACAAAATACCCTCCTCACCCTAATGAAAACCCCACCCCTAGATAACCAATAACCGACAAATTTCCCAAATTTGCTTGTTATAAATTAACAAAACACATCATTAACATATTTGTCACTTGAAAATTAAAAAGTAGACACGATACGTTAAATACAATTAACGTACGTTTGAGAATAAGGTAAAAACAATATGTTCTCAAACACAAATATTTTAAATAAAAAAGGGATCCAACACACTGACACCCACAATCATCAAACAACATGCAAAGGTAACAACATAAAACAATGTCCTACGCAAAATCAAAACATATATTGATATACCATCACAAACCTGAATACACATCATACCCCAATTTCAACACTTTCACCTCTACATACCAGGAGGCACCCCCCGTTCCCCACCCCGACACCTTTAACATAATACATTATCCCACCCCTACCCCCCCACCCACCTTTTTTTAAAATTTTAAAAAAACCTCTAATGAAATGTCCTTATCCCTCAGAAAAGCCCCCCCCACCCCCTCCCATAAATTTCTCTTTAGGGCACAACGTTTAAAAACGTAACAGAAAATACCCCCCTTACCTCATTTACCCCTTTCCCCCTCACCCCCACATAATGAAAACAAATAAACCATAATGTACCCCAACCCCCAAAAATACTTTCATCCATACCCCCCAAAACAAGACCAATGCCCCAAACAGAGAATATTGACCACTTATTTTTGCAAAAACCCGCTCAACCAACCTCTACGCCCCCCCAACCCCCACAAAAATACACTACATGGAATGCAGAACCCCCCCCCCCAAAATTTTCCACATCCCCCCCCCCCTCAACCACCCTCTAGCTCGAAAACCCACCCCGAGGAAAATCCCTAAAAAAACCGATACACACCTCACGCCACGGGTTGAAACCCTTTAAACCCACCAAACCTTCCCCAAAATTACACCCCCTCATAATGGGGAAAATCCCCTCCCCCGGGAGCCACAACCCTTTCCGCCGACATCCTACACACCACTATTTTTACCTTTACCCAGCCCCCCAAACCATCCTGCTCCCCTCAAAATATTTTCACACTCCCTCAACTCCCCCAGAAAACATGCGTTTAAATTTATTTAAAAAAAACCCCCCCCCCCCCCCATCACACCCCCCCTCATCACCCCCCTTTTAATAAAGAAAATTTGACCCTCCTCTTTAAATTCATTAACCCAACCCCCCCCGACCACAGGTAACATTACTACATCCCTTCTAAGCCAAAACACAACCAAACCCCCCACAAAAATTTAAAAACCCCTCTAAGTAAGTTGCAATTGCCGCCCTTTTAAAGGGGAACACGGCAGCCACATCCCAAAACCCTTACATAAAATAAAACGTTAATTACAATGGCACGCTGCACAAGGGTCAAATGATAAGGCCGAAATGCTCCCAATCGCCCCAAAAACCTTTCACCAACCTACCGAATTTTTAAACACGTGCAACCTCAAGATCATCTGCATGATTAACCAAAAAAAATTTTAATACATCACCCGTTTTCTTTACGACTGCACTACCCCACTCACCCGCTCCCCCCAAGTTCCAAACCCCCATAACCATGGACTTCTCCGAATTTCCCCTCTACCAGTTGCACATGCAAACTGTCACCACCCACTAAGGCTTTTAGGGCAACCCTCTCAACCAATACATGTATCATCAACATACCCTAGAAACAGGCCAAACCCCCCCAAAACCCCCCCCCAACCCCCTTCACTAACGCCCATAGGCGCTCCACCACTAAAAAAAGGGGGGGCCCTGTATGCATGAAATAAAACGTGACATAGACACCCCTGTCAAGACCTCTGCCCGACAATCCCCCCCCTAACTTCCATTAATTTTACACCCCTTGCCCCCTATAAAACGCCCTACCCATCCCACTATTTCCCCCCCATAGCCCTGTTTCCAAAGGAACTCCAACCCCCCGCTCCCCCATCATAAGCTCCTTGCCACTATCAACCAACCCCCCCCCCCCTTCCCCCCCTTTTCTTCCACGAAACCCCTTAAAAAGACCATGCCCCACCCCCATAGACCTCCCTGGAAACCCAAACGGGTTTCCGATACAACCCCCCCTACAACACACTTGAGCCTTTTTCCAAAAATTTTTTTGAAAATAACTTAAACTGCGCATAACAATGAATTTTCTAAAATCCCGAGCGAACGCTTTTCCCCTTCCCCTTTGGTCCCAAAACAACTAAGCGTTGCCTTCTTCCCCCAAACCCTTTCCCCTACCTTCATCAAGTTCAGTAACCTCACCAAAAAACCCTTTTTATTAACCCCCAATGCTTTATAAAACTCCGCCGGCATCCCGACCGGTTTTTTGCCCTTTCGCATGGCACTAAAAGCTCTCCATATTTCCCCCCCCAGTTATGTCCCCCCCCAAAGTTTCCCATCCTGTGTCCTAACCTACATGGCACCTTTTCCACACACCCCTCTAAATCCCCTAATCCACCCCTTCCTCCCCCCAAATTTATTTTCGTACCACTACCCAAAAACAACCCCACCCACCCGTAGTGGGGGGTTTACCTGACCCCCCTATACCCCCCCACCGACTCAAGAACCCCAAACAGGGAAAGCTGTTGCCTGCTGACGTTTTTTTGTTGCGCAACACACACAAAGGGGGCCTATCTCCCCATAACACCTCCTCCACCCCCGCCATTAAATCTCACCGCTTGGAACCGTTCGTCCTGAATTCCCGCAACCGCCTTTAATATCATAATTTTTCCATCGATAGACACCTCTACTGCCCTTTTACATAACAACCTCGTAACCTTCCCCCAAAAAAAAAATTAACAACCCAAATTTTAAAGAATTTAAACCTTTTCCCCCCCCACATAATAATGCCGAACCCCTTTGCCACCCATCCCACCACGTCACCACGTCCTCCACACCTTTTACCCCTCAGTTAATCTCTCCCACAGCTCCCAAAACCCCCCAACCCCCCTATCTTTCCCAAAAGACCGTATTTAATTTCCAAAATCCCCTAAGATCAAGCTAGAGAATCCCCCTCTACTTCTACACAAACCCCCCTTTATCGAAAAAGCTGGGCAATAGTCGGACAGACTTTTACCTACCCTTAGGATATAACAAACCCGTCTAACCCAGCCGCAAAACCCGCCTCACGAAAGGGATCTCCACCTCCCACCTCCCCCACCAAACCCCATCCCTCAACTGAACGCCACCAATAGTTTCGTAATGCTTCAACATATGCCCGCCCCTCGAGGTTCCACATCCGCTCCCTACACACAATTTCCCTCCCCACCTACATGGCCACCTCAGGGAAACCACGGAAAGCAAAAACTAATCATCACACACAAAAACCCTCTTTACTTTCAACAATTTTTTAGCTGGGCATACACACTTACAAAGGTTTCCCTCTCCCCATCCACCCCCCACCCACACCAACACCCTCCCCCCCCACCCCCCTTTACCTTTGCAACCAAAAAGGGCCGCCCTTTTATCAAAAAACCCACACCACCTTTCAAACGTGCCGAGGCAAGTCAAAACCGTATACCCTTCCACCTCACACTTTAACCCCCCCTGAAATTACTCCTGTAGAAAGACTACTCCACTCTGTATCGACGTAAGAAATCGAAAGATTTTCCCCCTTTAACCCGACACATCCATTCCATTCACGTCATGCTTTAAGGCCTTTCTAAGCTTTCCCAAACCTTTCCTCCCCCACCCTTCCCAGGGCCCTTGCCCCCGGGTCAACATTGGTTTGTCCCATCCCCCCCCCCCCTTTCGATGCCTCTTTCCTGGGGTCACAAAAAAAACATCCCTTTCCCCCAGACCTCTGCGCGGTGTCAGGGCTCACGAGTCTACGCAGCCCCCCCCTTCCTCGTGACACCTCTACCGCCAACGGCCCTTTCCGAAAATTTCCCCCAGTGAATATCAACCTCTACTGTGACCTTCGCACAGAGCTCGGTGACTCCTCTCGTCCTGAGTTGTCCTCCCCCCTTCTTGTGCCTGTCCCGCCACACTCTCCTTTCAAATCAGGCACCATTTCTCGGACCCAAACCATTATCCTCGCCCGAAGAAGGGAAATTTTTCAATACCTCGTCGAGCTCCTCCTCCAGCTCTTTCACCTCCTGCGAATTAGCACGTCCCCCCCGCACCGCAAAGTGGCCATTTTTGGGTCCACCAACTCGTGCCACGCCCACTCCCCCCCCAAAACTCTTCCACAATGCACTCCCTAACGGGGAAAAACCCCATTTCCTTTGGGAATTCTCCTCCACGAATCCACACCCTTTAAATGGGGGCCCACCTGTTTTCGCCGGGGCCCTCCACTGCCCCCAAACGCGCGCCTATGTCATACCCCCACACAACCTGCATGCCCGCTGCCCCGCATAAACCCCCTAGAACTGGGCCAACTCCGGCATCACGACTATGACGGAATGGGTGCCTCATGTCATTTGAGGGGAAAAAACCCTCCGGGCGCCCATGTACCACCTGCCGCCCACTTGCCTTGGGTTGCCAATGCACGGGCCATAACAGCAAACACCTCCGTAACCTCCCGCAGCCCGAAGGGACTTTTTGCAACTTACCCACGTATATGCGAGAGACCTCTATGAGTCCACTTTGACAGCGGGGTTACATCAAAACCCCCCCCTCAAATTTTTGTCCCCCCACACTCGACACAGCCTCGAATTTAACTTGACGAAAAACGATAGCCCCATTCACCACACCAAAACCTCTCATCCTGCACTCCGTACGTTTTTCCCCGGATGATTGCCGGAATAACACCTGCGCCGTAAGGGGAAATCGCCCCACGAAGCACTCAACCCGCAGTGTTTTTTCCACGTCGGGTACCACGCCAATTGTTCTATGAGACCTCCTGACAAACAGCAGAGGGGTCTGTGCACAACCCCACTCCACCGGAGTCAGGCAGCAAGAAAAGTGACTTTTTTGATTTGGGAACATTCATTGTTTATATAAAGTTAGGTTTTAAATAGTGGGGGGGTTGATAACCAAGGGGGGGTAATATGTCTGTATAATATTTCAGTGCAAAGCATTGCATGGTCTGTAGTCATCATTAAAACCATTTCGAGGGGTGTTTAAAAAAATGTTGTTCATATCATTTTCTTTGAGTACCCCAAAAGGGTTTTGGGGGAATGATAGGATGAGGGAGCAGGGGGGGGGGGGTGTACCCCCACGGATTTAAAATGTGGTGTGAACATTAGCTGAGGGGGGGGGGGGTATGTGTTAATTTATAGACTTTAAAGGTTTTAACAATTTTATTTTTTAATGTCATTTTAAAAAAAATATAAAAAAAAAAAAAAAGTTACATTGGATGTAATGTAATGGGAGAGGGACAGGGTGACAAAACAACGTTTAACGCTGTGTTTTATTTGACAAGAATTTATAATTTTGAGTAAGAAACTGAGACTGTGTTTCTTTTTTCTATTTTAAAGTATTGTGTTTTTTTAAATAAAATATAAAAAAAAATTTCCCTGGACGGAGAATCCCCGTTGCCTTTCTTGACAAGATCATGTATCTGAAACGCGGAGGTCGTTCCAGTCTTTTCGACCATCTGGAGGGGTGTTCACCAGTGCCCGGGAAATATTTTTTTTTTCCCGAAAAATTTCCCCTTATTTTTCACTTTTTCCCCCACCTACGATGTTTATTACAGTTAACCATTGTAAATCCGTTTTTTTCTTTTAACATAGAGAGGTCGGGCCCTTTCTTCACCCTTTAGGGGAAAAAATCGATAGAAATTTTTTCCTCGGGGCATCATATTAAACTTTTTTCTTTTTTTGTGCGGGTTATTTTGTTTGTACAAGGGTAATAATTATACCAGAGTGGTTTCCAGAAAGTTCAACTTTTTTTTGGGAACAATAATTCAAAATTTTAAAATTTTTTTTCGAGTTTTTTTTTTTTCTCTCCGCCCTCCGACCTATAACGACCCTAATGAACCTTGTTACTTGTGAAGCAACGACGTAGACCAGCGAATGAATTTGTGTACTTGCAAACAACGTACGTAGGGAAACCAGTCTAAGGGTTTTGTTCATTTATTTTAAGTTTTTTATGTGTTTATTCAGTAATTTTGGGATGAAGTTTATTTCATCACCAGTGTCAATGTTACATATTTTTATTGTACCCATGTAATTTTTTACAGAATTTTAAAAAAAATATAAAAAAAAACTATTGGAACTATTTTTGGGGGTGAAACATAACTTTCTTTAAGTTTATTGTTTTTATTTGTTAGTTTGCGATGTTTCTTTTTTATTTTGTATAGTTTGTGTTCTGCTTTTTTAAAGAGTCTCTAGTAAAAATTTTTGATGTTTATTTCATAAGAAATGATATCCAGTTTTTTTTAACATTTTTACACAAATAATTTTTCATATATTTCGTAATAAATAAGACTTTTTACATTTACATATAACTTTACAACTAAAAAATGCAAAGATTTCACTTTATAGCTTTCATAGATAAAATGTAAATATTTTTTAAAAAATTATTAAAAATTACAAAAACACAGTTTTAAAAAATTTTTCATCAGTCTTGGGAGTGAGGTTTTAAAGGCTGTTCGGTGGAAATTAATGCTACTTCAAGGATCAATTCTATAGATGTATGCTGAGTTCCTTGACCGTAACCAGATAAACCAACCTCGATGATGAGCTTATGGAACTCTGAGCGGGGAAACTGCTCAAGACTTGTTTTTAGCATTGAGACCGCACTGTTGGGTTTTCCAACGTGATGGAGGTTTTCCCCAACGGAGGTTCAGGTTCATACTGGTTTAAATCTTTTTTAAACGAACCTTTTGGTTCACCCCACTGGGAGGGAAAAATTTCCATATAGTATACCCAAGGTAGAAAAAGAATATAGTATACTCCCCAAGGAACGGGAAACAAGTAGTGTGTTCCACAGGGGGCTTATTGGTCTGGGTTCAATTACAGCCCCACCCCGGCTTCGGTAACTGATTTTTTTTTTTTTTTTTTTTTTTTTTTATTTATTTTTAGAACAATACAATACAAGAAAATAGATAAAGAAAAAAACCGGGCCCTTACACAAAAAAATTTCTTTAAACAAAAAAGAACTTGAGAAAACACAAATACCCCACCTCACCCTTAAAAGAAAACCCCTACACCTATGAAAACCCAATAAACGAATTCCAAATTTGAAATTGGTATATTTTTTAACAAAACACACCAAAAAAATGCATATATTGTCATTTGTAAATTATAAAGTAGGACACCGATACTTTAAAATTTAAAATTTTAACGTAATGAAATTGAAAATAAGGTAAAAACTTTATGTTCTTTAAAACCCACAGAATATATTAATAAACAAGGATCCAACACACTAAAAACCTCAACAAGCATCTAAAACATGCATAGAATAACATACATAGAACAATGTCCCCCCGAAAAATTTCCAAACACATATTTGAGTATACTCGTCCCAAACCATGAATACACATCAAACCCCCAAATTCTACCCCTTCACCCGCTACATACCGGGAAAGGCGACCCCTTTTCCCACCCCTGAACAGCCCATCAACATAACACTTTGTACCATCCCTACCCTGCCCCCCCCACCAAATTTAAAAAATTTAAAAAACCTCTAATGTAAGGTCTCAAATTTTCCCCCGGGAAAATCCCGCTCCCACCTCCCCCCATAAAGTTCTCTATTACGCACAACTTTTTATAAAAACGTAACACCAAAAACCCTCCTTTTCACCTCACTTACCCCCTTCCCCCTCATTCCCCACAAATGTAACAAAAACCTACCAAAATGTCCCCCCCACAGCCCTAATAATATTTTTCATCCATCCCCCCACATCAAGACTCAATGCCCGCAGAAAAAAGAAGAAATTGACCATTTAATCTTATAAAAAACCCCTGCTCAACCCAACCCCTGACCCCTCCCCAACCCCTCACAAAAATACACTACAGGGAATGCAGAACCTCCCCGCCACAAATTCCAAAATCCCCCCCCCCCCCCCCTCAACCACCCTCAAGCTCGTAAAAACCACTCCCGTTTGGAAAAATTTCCCATGCAAAAACCCCGAACATCACCTCACGTAAAAAGGGGGGTTTTTAACCTTAACCTCCCAAACCCTTTCTCCATATACATCCCCAGTCATACAGGGGAAAAAACCCCTCCACCCCCGAGCCACAACCCTTTTTCCCCCGGGCATCCTACAAGCCACTTTTTTTACCTTTTCCCAGATCCCTAACCATCAAACCCCTAAACCCCCAAAATAGTTTTTCACACTCCCTCAACTTTCCCTCCCGACTTAGGGTGCCTTTAAAAGCGGGGAGGCGGGGTTTTGCACAGCACCCCTCTGCTGGGTTTTTACAGGAGAGCTCTCATAGCAAAAAATATGGCGCTGAGTATCCAGTAGGGTGAACACTGCGGGGTGGGGCTGCTTCGTGGGGCGATTTCCCCCTCTACGGCGCAAAGGGGTTTCTTCCGGCAAACATCGGGAAACGTAAAGGAGTGCAGGATGATGAGGTTTTAAGGGGGGCCCCTTTAAAGGGGGCCCATCGTCTAATTTGTCAAGTTGAATTCCGGCCCGTGGGACAGTCCCTTTTGTGAAGAAATTTGAGCATGTGATATTGATGTAACTCCCCGCTGTCAAAGTGCGAATCATAGACGTTTCTCGCCCCTAAAACTGGGTGGGAAATTCGAAAAGGGCCCCTTCGATGCCTGGGCGAGAGGACTTACGGGAAAGGGGTTTTTCAGCTTATGGTACCGTGCATCTGGGGAACCCAAGGCAATTTTTCCCCAGGTGCTTTCGTGGGGCGGCCGGGGGACATTCCTCCCTCAAAATACACTGAGGCCCCCGATCCCGTCATTTCCCTCGTGATGCCGGAGTTTAGGACCCAAATTTTTAGTGGCGTATGCTGGGGGCGTCGGACATGCAGGGTTTTTTTGGGAGTTTCGACCCCAAAGGGGGGCGACGTGTGGGGAGGCAGTGGAGGGCGCCGGCGCAAACAGGTGGGGCACCAGTTACAGGTGTGGATGTCGTAGGGGAGAATTCCAAAGGAAACCGAGGAGATGGCGTCTGTGGAGTGAAATTGTAGAAGAGTCTCTTGTGGTGCATGAGTGGGCGGGCACGAGTTGTGTGGAGCCGAAAATGGCCACTTTGCCGGTGACGGGGGAGGAAGTGCTCATTCAGCAGGAGGTGCAAGAGCTGGAGGAGGAGCTCGACGAGGTATTGAAAACTTTACCTTCTTCGGGCGAGGATAATGGCTTGGTCCGTGAAATGGTGCCTGAGTTGAAAGGAGAGTGTGGCGGGACAGGCACGGGAAGGAAGGAGGACAACTGCAGGCACAGAGAGGAGTCACCGAGCTCTGTGCGACAGGTCACAGTAGAGGTTGATGTTCACTGTGAGGAATCTTCGGTAGACAGTATGGCGGTAGAGAGTGTTACGAGGAAGAGGGCGGCTGCGTCAGACTCAGATGATGTCCTGACGCCCGCGCAGAGGTCTGGGAGGAAGGATGTATATTCTCGTGACAGCCAGGATAAGAGGCATCGAAGAGGGGGGGGTGGATGGTGACAAACCACATGTTGACCCTGGGGCAAGAGGCCCTGGGAAGGGTGAGAGTTGAAAGGGTTGGAAGCTTTAGAAAGGCCTTAAGTGCATGACTGTGAATGTGAATGGACTGTGTACTGGTGTGAAGAGGGAATGCTTTCGTATGCTCTTACGTCGATACAGAGTGGACGTAGTCTTTCTACAGGAGCATAATTTCAGGGAGGGTAGAGTGCTCGAGGTGGACGGGTATAAGGTGTTGACTCTGCCATCGGCACGTTTGAAAGGTGGTGTGGGTTTATTGATAAAGGAGGCGAGCCCGTTTGTGTTGCAAAGACGTGAAGGGGGTGGGGGGAGGGTGTTGCGTGTGGATGGGTGGTGGATGGGGCAGAGGGTAACCTTTGTAAGTGTGTATGCACCAGCTGAAAATGATATGAAAGTCAAGAGGGATTTTGTGTGTGATGATCTAGTTTTTGCTTTCCGTGGTTTACCTGCAGTGGCCATCGTAGGTGGGGACTGGAATTGTGTGATCAGGAGAGCGGATGTGGAACCACGAGGGGCGGGGCATATGTTGACAGCATTACGCAATCTTTTGGTGGACGTTCAGTTGAGGGATGTGGTAGGTGGGGAGCGTGGGAGGTGGAGCATACTTTCGTGAGGCAGGTTACGCAGCTAGGTTAGACAGGTTGTATATATCTCATAAGGTATTGTCAACGTCTGTCCGTACTATTGAACTAGCTTTTTCAGATCATAGGGCGGTTGTCGCAGAAGTAGAGTGGGATTCTCTAGCTTGTATCTCTAGGGGATATTGGAAATTAAATACGAGTCTGTTGGAAGATGAGGAGGGGTTGGGGGGTTTTTCGGAGCTGTGGGAGAGATTAACTGAGGAGGTACAAGGTGTGGAGGACGTGGTGACGTGGTGGGATGGTGTGGCTAAGGACCGGATTCGGCATTATTATGTGAGGGAGGGGAAAAGGATTAATTCTTTAAAATTTGGGTTGATTAATTATTTGGAGGACAGGTTACGGAGTTGTTATATAAAAGGGACAGTAGAGGGTGTCTATCCGATGGACGACATTATGATACTTAAAGAGCGGTTGCGAGAAATTCAGGACGAGCGGTTCCAAGCGGTGAGAGTAATGGCGGGGTGGAGGAGGTGTTATGGGGTAAATAGGCCGTCTTCGTGTGTGTTGCGCAGACAAAAACAACGTCGGCAGGCAACAACTATTCCATGTTTGGAGGTTCATGAGTCGGTGGGAGGGTATAGGGCGGGTCAGGTTATCCACACTACGGATGGGATGGGGTTGTTTGCGGATCATGGTACGAAAAGTATTGGCGGGGAAAGGAAGGGGTAGGATTAGGGGATTTAGAGAGGGTGTGTGGAAGTGTGCCATGTAGGTTAGGACACAGTGATAGGGAAGCTTTGGGGGGGGACATAACTGAGGGGGAAATATGGAGAGCTTTGAGTGCCATGCAAAAGGGCAAAGCACCAGGAATCGATGGACTGCCGGCGGAGTTTTATCAACAGCATTGGTAGTTAATAAAAGGTTTTTTGGTGAGGTTACTGAACTTGATGAAGGTAAGGGGAAGGTTGGGTGACAGACAGGCAACAGCTGTAGTTGTTTTGGTACCGAAGGGTAAGGAACAGCGTTCGCTCGGGGACTATAGAACAATATCGTTGTTATGCGCGGATTATAAGTTATTTGCAAAAATTTTAGGAAATAGGATCAAGTGTGTTGTAGGGAGGGTTGTATCGGAAACCCAGTTTGGTTGCCAGGTAGGTCTATGGGGGTGGGACATGGTCTTTTAAGGGATTTTCGTGAAGAAAAAGGGGGGGAAGGGGGGGGGGTTGGTTGCACTAGACTGGCAAGGAGCTATGATAGGGTGGAGCGAGAGGCGTTGAGAGCTATCCTCAGGAAACAGGGCTATGGGGAAGAAATAGTGGGATGGGTAGAGGCTTTATATAGAGGGGCAATGGTGAGAGTACAGATTAATGGAAGATTAGGGGGAGGATTGTAATGGGCAGAGGTCTTAGACAGGGTGTCCTATGTCACAGCTTTTATTTGCGTGCATACAGGACCCCTTTTATAGAATGGTGGAGCGCCATATGGGCGTTTGTGAAGGGGTTGGGGGGGTACTGAGGGCGTTTGGCCTGTTCTCATAGGGTATGTGGATGATACCACTGTATTGGTTAGAGAGGGGATGTCCATAAACGCCTTAGATGGCGTGGTCGACACGTTTGCATGTGTGACTGGTATGAGGGTAAATTCGGAGAAGTCCATGGTTATGGGGTTAGGAACTTGGGGGGAGAGGGTCGAGTGGGGTAGTGCAGTCGTAAAGAAGCGGGTGATGTCATTAAAAATTTGTGGTTTAATCTATGCTGATGATCTTGAGGTTGCACGTGTTAATAATTCGGTCAGGTTGGTAGAAAAGATACTGGGTCGATTGGGAGCATTGCGGCCTTATCATTTGACCCTTGTGCAGCGTGCCATTGTAATTAACGTTTTATTGTATAGCAAGGTTTGGCATGTGGCTGCCGTGTTCCCTTTAACGGGGACGGCAATTGCAACTATACTTAGAGGGGGTTTTTAAATTTTTGTGGGGTTCAGGTTGTGACTGGCTTAGAAGGGATGTAGTAATGTTACCTGTGCGTCAGGGGGGGTTGGGTTTAATGAACTTAAAGAGGAGGGTTAAATGTATCTTCATTAAAAGGGAGGTGATGAGGAGGGTGTGAGTGGGGGGGGGTTGGTTAAGGTACACAATAAATTGAAACGCTGTTTTCTGGGACGGAGTTGAGGGAGTGTGAAACTATTTTGAGGGCAGTGGTGATGGTAAGGGATCTGGGTAAGGTAAAAAATAAGTAGGCTGTGTAGGATGTCGGCGGAAAGGGTTGTGGCTCCGGTGGAGGGGATTTTCCCCATGTATGACTGGGGATGTATAATGGAGAAGGTTTGGTAGGTTAAGGTTACAACCCCGTGGACGTGAGGTGATGTATCGGTTTTTGCATGGGGTTTTACCATCGGGAGTGGTCTTACGAGCTAGACGGGTGGTTGAGGGGGGGGTATGTGGAATATGTGGCGGGGAGGATTCTGCATTCCATGTAGTGTATTTTTTGAGGGGTTGGGAGCGTCAGGGGTTGGTTGAGCAAGGTGTTGCATAAGATAAGTGGTCAATACTTCTCTGTTCTGCAGGCATTGAGTCTTGATGTGGGGGGTATGGATGATAGTATTATTAGGGCTGTGGGGTACATTATGGTAGATTATGTCTACATTATGTGGGGAATGAGGGGGAAAGGGGTAAGTGAGGTGAAGAGGAGGGTATTGGCTGTTACGTTTTATAAAACGTTGTGCCGTAAATAGAGAACTTTATGGAGGAGGTGGGAGCGGGATTTCTCTGAGGGATATAGAGACCTTACATTAGAGGTTTTATTAAATTTGTAAATTAGGTGGGTGGGGCAGGGTAGGGATGGTACAATGTGTTATGTTGATGGGCTGTCAGGGGTGGAAACGGGGTCGCCTCCTGGTATGTAGCGGGTGAATGTGTATGAACTTGGGCGTATGATGTGTATTCATGGTTTGTGACGAGAATACTCTATATATGTGTTTGATTTTGCAGTGGGACATTGTTCTATGTATGTTATTCATATGCATGTTTTAGATGCTTGTAGAGGTGTCAGTGTGTTGGATCCTTGTTATTTTTAATATATTCTGTGTTTGATGAACATATTGTTTTTTACCTTATTCTCAATACATTACGTTAATTGTATTTAACGTATAAGGTGTCCTACTTTATAATTTACAACGGGACAATATATGCATATTATGGTGTGTTTTGTTAATCATATAACAATGCAATTGGAATTAGTCGTTTATTGGTTATCATAGGTGTAGGGGTTTCATGTATGGGTGAGGAGGGATATTTGTGTTATCTCAAGTTCATGTTTGTGTGGTTGTTAATGATTTATTCTGTGTAAGACCTGTTTTTGTCTTTATCTATCTCTTGTATTGTATTGTTCTAAATAAAATATAAAAAAAAAAAAAAAAAAAAAACTCCGTCCCAGAAAACATGCGTTTCAATTTATTGTGTACCTTAACCAACCCCCCCCCACTCACACCCTCCCTCATCACCTCCCTTTTAATGAAGATACATTTGACCCTCCTCTTTAAGTTCATTAAACCCAACCCCCCCTGATGCACAGGTAACATTACTACATCCCTTCTAAGCCAATCACAACCTGAACCCCACAAAAATTTAAAAACCCCTCTAAGTATAGTTGCAATTGCCGTCCCCGTTAAAGGGAACACGGCAGCCACATGCCAAACCTTGCTATACAATAAAACGTTAATTACAATGGTTATTTCATTGTCTGCATCGCTATTGGGCCGTGCAGACCCCCTTGCCTGACGCTCCTCAGTAACCTGACAGCAGTGGTACGAGGAGGTGTTGTGCATTCCCTGCCTGGATGAGGTAGAGTGCGGACGTGCTTTGCACCCCTCTACTGTTTCCCAGACGAGCTAATCAGTCAACGACATGGCGCCAGGTGTTCGCAGGAGAGTGAATACTGTGGGCATTGAACTTATTAGTGGGGCTTTAACACCTACGTCAGTCGATGTGTTATTGCCCAAAATTATACGAGAGACATATGGCATCAGAGACGAGGATTTATATGGAGTGGCACTGAACGGTGTATATAGAATTTTCGTGAAAGTGCTAACTGCTCAAGTATACGAGGCTTTGGTTGATCGTTACCAACATGTCAGCATTACTGTAACACCGGCAGTGAGGGTCAAGTTGATTGATGTATCACGACATTATTCGTGGGTTAAGCTCCGCAACGTGCCTTTTGAGGCTGATGAGGTAGATATTCGAATGTTTTCGAACGTTATGGAACTGTACATCTGGCCCAACCTGGCAAATGGGTAAAAGGTGCTTACACAGGATTTCCTGAGGTTCTTTAATCTCAAGATGACGCTTAGGCATCCTATACCCTCGTATGTATATCTCGAAAGAGTTTAGAACCCAGGTAATGGTAGCGTATGCGGGGCAGAGGCGTACGTGCCGACTGTGTGTGGCGAATTTGACCATATGGCGGCAGACTGTGGCAAGCGGAGTATGGCTCCTGGGCCGGCAAGGGGCGGAGCACCTGCGCATGAGCACCCGATGCCTAAGGAAGAACGGGGGCAAGGAGGAGGGCGTGGTCGCATGTGGAGTGAAGAGGTAGTGGCTCCTCCAGTGGAATCGGAAGAAGTGGTGATCCATGAATCACCTGGCCCATCAACAGTGGCTCCTGGGCCGGCAAGGGGCGGAGCACCTGCGCATGAGCACCCAATGCCTAAAGAAGAACGGGTGCAAGGAGGAGGGCGTGGTCGCATGTGGAGTGAAGTGGTGGTGGCTCCTCCTGGGGAATCGGAAGAAGTGGTGATCCATGAATCACCTGGCCCATCAACAGTACAGTTGTCAAGTGAGGAGGTACAGGAGGGCACAGCAGTGAAGGCTATTGAGGAGGAGTTGGAGACGGTGATACAGGCTATGTTACAGTCTACGGAGGTGGAGAATTACAGCGAACAAGACCCTGGGATCAGGGTAGAAGGTGTGTGTGGGGAAGGGGAGGATCAGGTGGCACCTGTGGTGGACAGTGCGAGTGCCATGGAGGGGCATGGAGGCGGATTAAGGGTGGTAGAGGTGGAAGTCCATTGTGCTGGCTCCCAGGACTCAGATATGGAAACTGAGGGAGCTACAAGGAAAAGGGCAGCAGCGTCAGATTCGGACGATGTTCTGACACCGGCGCAAAGGCCGGGGAAAAAGACATGGGGTTCTGGTACCCAGAGTGACTCTGCGAGAGGGCCACAACAGAAGGGGGGGGGGATGGTTGGGAAGGAGGGGGGAAACTGTGGCAAAGGCACAGTCCAGGGGAACAGTCTGAAAGGGAAGAATCTTGACATGAGGCGGGAAGGAAACCTTAAGCTGGCCTCAGGTGTGTAACAATAAATATTAATGGTCTGTGTGATGGTGTTAAACGGGAGTGCTTCAGGATGTTTTTGAATAGGTATAAGGTTGACGTAGCTTTTGTGCAGGAGCACAATTTTAAGCTTGGTCGTGAATTAGTGGTCCCTGGGTATCAGGCTTATGTGTTGCCGTCCCGAGCGTTTAAAAGGAGGAGTGTGGTGTGTTGATCAGGGAGGCGGGCCCATTTGTATTGCATAGGAAAGAGGGGGGGGAGGGGGGAGAGTATTACGTGTGGAAGGATGGTGGATGGGAGAGAGAGTGGCGTTTGTGTGTGTGTATGCCCCAGCAGAAAGTGACATGAAAGTGAAGATGGATTTTGTGCGGAGGAGCTCGTGTATTACCTACGCACGTTACCGTCTGTCGCGATTGTGGGGGGGATTGGAATTGTGTAATTAAGAAGACAGACGTGGAACCCAGAGGAGCGGGATATTTTTCCTCAGTCTTGGGGGGCCTGCTTAGAGATCTTCAGTTACGTGATGCTTTCGGGGAGGTCTGTGGGAGGTGGAACATACGTTTATAAGAAGGGGATATGCGGCTCGTTTGGACAGGTTTATATTATCTCGGAGGGTTTTGGTAGAGTCTTTTAAAACTATAGAGATGGTGTCTTCCGATCATAGGGCGGTATTAGTGGAGGTGGGATGGGATGCTTTGGCTCGTAGGCAGGGAAGTTATTGGAAACTGAACACGATGGTTTTGGGGGATAGGGAGGGAGTGGAAGCATTTGCAATATTTTGGGAACAGCTCTGTGCCGACAGAAGAACTGAGGAAGACGTGGTAGGATGGTGGGATAGTGTGGCTAAGTTACGAATACGTCATTTTTATGTGAGGGAGGGCAAACGCATTAATCAATTGCGGTATGGTTTGTCAAATTACTTAGAATCTAGATTACGGAATTGTTACGAGGGGGGGCGGTGGCCGGGGTGTACCCGGTGGAGGATATACACATGTTGAAGGACAGAATACGGGATTTGCAAGAACGTTTTGCAGCTGTACGGGTACAGGCGGGGTTAGACGAAGTACTCTGGGGCGACAAGCCATCAGCTTGTGTGCTGCGAGGACAGAAGGTACAACAGCGAATGACTACAATACCAGGTTTGCAAGTCATATCTTCTGTGGGGGGTTTTAGAGAGGGTCAGGTATTAAGGGACACCAAGGGGATGAGTGCATATGCAGATAGATGGTTTGAGGAATACGGGAAAAGTAGTGGGGTGGATGGTGAGGTTCTTGGGAAGGTATGTGAGTATGTGCCGTGCAAACTGGGGAGGAGTGATCGGGAGGCACTGGGTGGGGTCATTGAGGAGGGGGAAATATGGAGAGCCCTTATGGACATGAGGAAGGGTAAGGCACCCGGGATCGATGGTTTACCTAGCGAATTTTATGTACAGCACTGGGGTCTGCTTAGGGGTTTCCTAGTAAGGTTATGAATGCCATGAAAGACGGAGGTAAGATGGGAGAAATCTCAGGCAACGGCGGTGGTGGTGTTGGTCCCAAAGGGTAAACAGCAGAGTACCCTTCGGGATTATCGAGCCATTTCATTGCTTTGTGCTGATTAAATTATTTGCGAAATTCTGGGAATCGGCTTAAATGTGTTGTGTGGGAGGGTCGTGTTTGAGTCTCAGTTTGGTTTACCTGGTAGGTCAATGAGCGTGGGCCACGGGATTATCAAGGGGTTCCTGAGGACATGGAAAGGGAAAGAGGAGCGTTGGTGGCGTTGGATTGGCAAGGGGCTTATGATAGGGTGGAAAGAAGGCTTTGAGGGATATTCTCCTACGACAGGGGTTTGGCGAAGAAATAGTGGGGTTGGTGGATACCTGTACTCAAATGCGAAGGTAAGGGTGCAAATCAATGGTGTGTGTGGGGGGGGGTGTCAACATGGAGGGGGTCCTTCGGCAGGGATGTCCTTTATCACAAATATTGTTTGCATGTGTTCAGGATCCCTTTTATAGGATGGTGGAGGATCGTCTAAGGCCGGGGGGAGGGATGGTGAGCTGAAGCCGTGGCCTGGTTTGGTGGGCTATGTTGATGATACCACTATTTTGGCAAGTGAGAGACACGGTTAGGACTTTTGGGGGAAGTGTGTACACACTTTTGGGAGAGCTACTGGGATGAAGGTAAATCTGGAAAAGTCAATGATCATGGGGCTGGAGAGAGTGGACAGAGAGATTAGAGTGGGGATGTGATGTTGTGCAGCGGAGGACCGGGAGTCTGAAAGTCTGCGGTGTCATGTATGAGGCTGACCTGAGTGCTGCAAGGGTTAGCAATTCGAATAGGATGGTGGAACAGGTGCAGCGACGGTTGGGAATGCTGCGACCTCCCCCACCATTTAACGCCTTAGGCGCGTGTAAATTGTCATCAATGTATTACTATATAGAAGTCTGTTGTTTCGGCTGGAATGCCCGTTAACAGGAACGGGCGATCACGAGAATTCTTAGAATGGTGTTCAATTTACTGTGGGTTCAGGGTGCAACTGGTTGCGAAGGGAGGTAGTGACATTGCCGTATGTAGGGGAGGGTTGGGTTTGTTGGACTTGAAAAGCGCGTGAAATGTGTGTTTAATTAATGAGGGAAGTGATGAGTGCAGGTGGGAGGAGGGAGGGTCCAGCAAGATTAAGGAACATGCCACCTGAGGAAATGGTATGGGAGGGGTGGAAATGAAGGAATGCAGACAGTGTTACGCGCCTTAATGTTAGCCAGGGTGGAAAAAAAAAAAAAAAACCCAGGGGAAAAGTCATATGTTGGGCACCATTGTGTAAATTGTTATGAGAGACATTTATGGCGCCGGTTGAAGGATCTACCCCATGTATGCATGGGAAGTTAATATGGCGAAGGTTTAGTAAATTAAAGGATACGACCTAGGCGCGTGAGGTTTATGTACCGTTACCCTGCATGGGATTTTGCCAACATGGGAGCGATGCTCCGAGACAGGATGGGTTTATTATTGAGGTGGGGGGTGTGGCAGAATGCAGTGGGGAAGAGACTGCGTATCATGTCGCTATTTTTGTGAAGGTTGGAGTGCATCAGGGTATGGATGCTCGTAAGGTAGTGGTGAGGGTGAGGGGGCCAAGGTGTGGCGTATTGAGCGAGCGT
Organism: Cherax quadricarinatus; assembly: GCF_026875155.1. Lineage (NCBI taxonomy): Eukaryota > Metazoa > Arthropoda > Malacostraca > Decapoda > Parastacidae > Cherax > Cherax quadricarinatus. The sequence continues at coordinate 27,092,887 of NC_069481.1, read as the reverse complement.
TGAGTCTGATATGAGTGGTTGGAGGAGAGTGGGTAAATAGTTTAGCAAATATGTCATATCGTGACTACATTATGTTTTATGGGGGTTATAGGGGGAAGGTGGTGGGGATGTGCAGAGAAGGACTTGGGCGGCGACGTTTTATCGGAACTTTGTGTCGCAACAGAGACATATTGGGAAAAGGAGGGAAGAGTATTTTTCTGAAGGTTATAGAGGACTATACAATAGGGATTTTATATTGGCGTTATAAAGGGCTTTAACTGCCGGGGTGAGTGGGTTGGTAAAAGGGGGGGGGTTCAGGGGATTTCAATGGGGCTCACCTCCTTGGAAGATGCATGATGTGATGTGGGGTGTGATTGGAGTAGCTAGTGTGTGACCAGATGAGAGTTTGTGCAAGAAAGTTTTGCTTAGTTCCCTTGATGGGAAGGTGTAAGGAGCATTAAATATATAACATGTATTAATGTATAACCTAAAACTTATATAACATGTATATTTCTTTGTAGTATTATGATTCCCACTTACACTGGTATTGCAATTGAATTTGAGAATTTTCTTGAGAGGTTTTTCCTTTCACTATTTCCTTGAAGCACGAGTTATTTTTGTTTATTGGTAACGTGGTCCAGCATCAGTTTTGGTAGTAATTACCTATTAGTTATTGTTCTTAATTTAAGGTATTGTAATTTTGGTAGTCTGTATCCATCAGGTTTAAATAATGCTTCCTCAAGGGTGACATGTGTCATAATAATCCTAAATTGAGGATAATTAATGTCATGATTATTCAGGTTGGTGATAGGGTTAGTTTTCAATGTGTGTGTGTGAGTGGGGGGGGGGATGATGGGTCACCTGTGTTGCAGCACAGGTTTCTTAATAAGGCATATTGTAGGTCTGGTGTATTTGTTGAGAGTGGTATTTTTTTTTTTATATTTTATTTAAGACCCATACAGTTTAACATAAAAATAAAGAAACAGTATAGAACCTAATCAAATGAACTGACAAACGGATTGTACTTACATGCTCGCAAGATATTACAACAAAAACTTATATCAAGAACATAACTAAAAACAAAATTACATGTCACATGGTCATGAATTGACATATATACAAAACCTTGCATATATATAAATTGTACATATAAATGACATCTGACAAAGGTTCAATACACTTGAACATACAATATACAAAGAAGTTATATCAGTTAAATCCCATCCTTCAACATTAATCAAAAACCAAAAACCTAACATCATAATCTGACTTATGAATCTACATACTTATCCCTAACAATACAGCGAATCGTATCTGCCCCAACTTACAAATAACAGAAAAGAATACAGCTTAGAACACAATAACAAGCTCTAACTTTACAAATACACCCATATAAACTTTCAAGACAAATGGACTATATCGTCACTAAACTGTCTAGATATGTCAGTATACGTGCAAACAGACTAAACTTAACATCAAGAACTGCATAGAACACCAAACAGGTATCAGGGTACAGACCTTAATATAAACTTTAAAAAGAATCAATATAGCGTATATAAAGTATACATAACGTCCTGACCATGACAAAGGCTCATACAAAGAAAGAGATATATAATTTATATATACACATACACACCCATACACAGCCCACACCCACATCCACACACACACACACACACGTACAACAAAAATTTTCACAAAATCAACATTTAATCATATGCACTGTATCACAATGCAAAGCAGGATTATAATATCTCTTCACGTGCAAAAACCCAGCACGTAAACATAATGACAAACTAAAACACACTGCAATGGTCGCAAAATAACTTATTTCTCAAGAATCAATGTTATACCAAGACTGAACACATCATAATATACATAAAAATCTACTATATTATACCTCAATCTGAAAAGTGTTATATCTAACCATAACGATATCCTTGAACTCTACATCCACACTTGGATGCCATAAAGTCCCAATGAAAAACCAGGAAACCATGCCAAACCCACATTCACAACACTCTCACGACCCCCCCATCCACAGGATGCGAGCCCGCTGTTGCCCCCTGACTCCCTCCAACCAATGAAAACCCCCTTCATTCACTTCATATCCAATCACAATTTACGAGAATCCCTATCGTTAGCATTCTATACCCTCGAGAAAGCCTGATCCCACCTCCTCCCATAACAACTCTCTGTTACGAACCACATCGTACTATAGAACGTTGCCGCAAGAACCTTCTTCTCTCCTCACTACCCCTCTCCCCCTCATACCACGACATATATAAATATCTATCCCATGATAAAATCTAAGCACTTATGACAGCCCTCGTCTTAAATCTAACACGACCCATATCATACTTAGAGCACGCAAAACGTCACCCCACGCCCCCCACCCTCTGAACCAACCTACTTAACCACCACCTAACCTCCTCTAGCCCTCACAAAAGTAAACTCACATGGAACGCTGTCTCATCCCCTCCACGAATACCACACCCCCGCACCATCTACAACCTGTCTGTTCGTAATATCCTCACCAGACAGGAAGGATCCCATGCAGAAAACGAAACATCAAACCTCACTCGCCCGAGGTTTTAAACTTCATTTACTAAATCAAACCAAATACTACCTTCCACGCATACATGGGGCACAAACCCTCAACTGGACAACACACCTACCTACAAGTAACCTACACAAAACCCTTATTACGAAAACCTTTCTCAGTCCCTAACCAACATAACAGCCCTCCCCCACCCAAAAAAACTAATTCACAATCCCCTCAACTCCATTCCTCGATACAACTCCCCAGCCTGTCGTGTATCCTTCCCACTCTCAAACGAACCCCCGCGTTCACAGACCCTCTAACGCAACACTTCCCATTTAATGAACAACACCATTTAGAGAGGCCCTCCGTCTTCGAATAAATCCAACAACCCAAACCCACCCTGACTTACACAGGGTAACATTACAACCTCCCTCCTATAACCAAATCATCAACGTAACCCCCAAAAAAATTTGTACACGCGTCTTAGTATCCCGCAATGCTGTCCCTGTAATTGGTAACACAGCTGCAACATACCAAACCTTACTATACAATAAAATGTTCACGACTATCACTCAGCTGTATCAGAGTTGGTGCTGGGTCTCAGAACACTAGACGCCCCACGTTCCTTTCCAATAACCTCATCCGAATTTTCCTCCCGTGCGCCGCAACCATTGTCATCCCTATAAATAATTACCACAATCTTAAAACAAATCCGCCCATGTCTTTAAACAACATTACATCTCCCCGCACTCTCCCCCCCCCCACACCCGCCCCAGCCCAAGAACCCAACACCCATGGCACCTTGACGTTCGCACTATTAAACCTGCATACCCCGTGGCACTTCCAAATAATTGCAACCACCTCGTCCAACACAATCATTGAACATCCCTCACGAAAGAGAACAGTGGTCCGTTCAACAATATCCAATTAACACCCCCGGCCAGGCCCAAACACCCCCCCCTACAAACCCAACCACCCCCCACCGCGGTCCCACCCCAACCCCACAACTCCCGCACATGGCGTACATAAGCATATAACGGTCAAAACAAACCATTCTATAAAACAAAGAGGAGGGTCCTGGAAAACACGCAAACAATATTTGGGACATGGGCATTCCCTGTCAAAGGCCTCTTTTTTGCTCCCATTGCAATTTCCCTCCCCATACACCCATTAATCTGTATCCTCATTTTCGCCCCCTTGTACACGGATTTATACCCAATCGACTATTTCCTCCCCAAAATAACCCTGTCACCTAAGTATAGACCTGCAAAGCTCCCCTTTCCACCTATCTATGCTCCCTGCCAGTCCTAGAGCCAACAAAGCCGCCCCTCCACCCCCCAACCCTTAGCTTCCCACAAAACTTCTCAGTATCCCCATGTCCTTCAATCAATCGACCTTCCCGCAACCCAACTGAGATTTTTGACACCACCCTCTCCTCTACACATTTGAACCTATTACCTAAAATTTTTTTTGCAAACACCTTATATGTCTGCACACATCAGTGATATGCTCGTACTTCTCCCGAAGGGTGGGCTGCCCCCTGACCCTTCGGGACCAGCACTAGGGTGTACTACTGCTGTTTCCTGCCCTTCTCCCTCAACTTACCCCTTCTCCTTCAGAACTATTAAATACCTAACTATAGAAAATTCCTTCTATCAACGCCCAATGTTTAAATAAAATTCTACGGGAGACCATCAATACCGGGGCTTTCTCCCCTTCCTATTCCCCTTAACGCATTCTCTATTTCCTCTGCCGTAATCTTCCCACCTAAAGCCTTTCGATCACTATTTCCTAAATTACACGTCACATACGTACACACCTGTCCAATGCCCCGTCACCCACCCCCCCACTGTTCCAGTATTTCTCGTACCAAGCCTCCGCATACGCACACATCCCCTTCGTGGTTCGTATCTCCTGCCCTACTCTATAATTCCCAACCATCTCCGTTACCTCTAAACATGGTATAGCCGTCAGCGCCTGCCTTTGCTTTTGATGCCGCAAAAAAACACGCTGACGGCTTTGTCGCCCCAAAGCACTTCCTCCACCCCTGCCTGCATCCTTACAGCTTGAAACCTTTCATTTTGCAACCCTCAACCTCCCCTTTATTTCAGCTATTTCATCCGTAGGAAAATTATTCCCACCCACCCCCTCCCATAGCAAGCTCTTAACCTATCCTCTAAATAGTTAGCCAGTCCATATTTTAAATTATTAATACGTTTTCCTTCTCTCACATAAAACTTTCGAATCCTTTCCTTTGCGACACTATCCCACCATGTCACAATGTCATCCACTCCCTGTTCTTCCACACTAAGCTCCCTCCATAGGACTGAAAACCCCTCCAACCCTCCTCATCTTCCTAACACACTTATATTCAATTTCCAATAACTTCTATATATGTCCGCGAGCGTCCCCCACCAACCTCCACCACCACTGCCTATGATCTGACATTGTAGTCTCAACAGTACTGAAAGATTTCACGTTCACTCCCTGAGAAAGGTACACTCTATCTAGTCTCGCAGCATAACCACTCCTAACAAACGTATATTCAGTCTCCCACACCGCTTCCCCCAAAGGCATCACGTAACCTAACATCCCTTAATAAATCCACTAAGAGCCACAGACATATATCCAGCTCCTCTTGGGTCCACATCAGCACACCTGATTACACTATTCCAGTCCCCACCAACTATCGCCACCTCTGGCAGTGCACTTAAGAAAAACACAAGATCCTTCACACACAAAATCATTCTTTACCTTTATGTTATTTTCTGCCGGCGCATACACACTCACAAAAGACACACGCTTAACCCATCCACCACCCATCCACACGCAACACCCTCCCTCCCCTCTCCCTCGCTTCTCTGCAAAACAAACGGGCTCGTCTCCCTTATTAAAATTCCCACACCACCTTTTAGACGGGGAGATGGCAGGGTAACTACCCGAAATCCTGCCACCTCCAACACCCTACCCTCTTTGAAATTGTGCTCCTGCAGGAACACAAATCCACTCTAGATTTATTCAGAAAATTACGAAACCAATCTCTCTTCATACCGCTACATAAACCCATTAAATTTACAGACATACACCTAAGGCCTATTATAGTTTCCACCCCTGCTTCCTCTCATCACTCTTTACAACTCCAGAGCTTGAATTTACGTTCAAACACTTCAGAGTGCTCTCTTTCCCTCCCCCTTCTTCCGGTGCCTCCTATCATGGCTACCACCACCTACACCACTACCTTCACACTTGACCTCAGTCTTTTTCCCAGGCCTTTGTGCAGGCGTAAGGACGTCATCAGAATCTGATGTAGCCGCCTCTTTCTCGTGACAGTCATGTTACACATATCTTGATCAGATGTTACCTCTCGATGAACCTCCACCTCCACCTGAGAATGGTGTAATGAGTCAATTGATGACTCCAAACCCCCATCCCCGTCCCAAAATTTTTATGTCTCAGACTTTCTGGAAGCGACGATTCTCCAATGACATCACGCTCAGATGGGAACACCCTCTCTGGTGGTGACAACGTCTTCAACACCCACCAATTCCTCCTCAATCTCATGAACCTTCTCTTGTACTTGCTGCTCCTCCTTATCCACAGGAGACGACACCTGATCAGGCAGTTGGGGGCGGGACTCCAACTCCCCACCAGTCCTGTGTGCCCGATCACTATCTCGCTCCACAAAAAACCACCCCTCCATCCGATGTTTGTTCCTCCCCTGCCCCCTTTGAAGCAGGGGCTGCGACATCCCCACAGGTCCAGGCACATGTCTTCGCTTGTCACAGGTCCCCGCTATGTGATCATACCCCACAATAGGCGGCACGTACGTCGTTGTCCTGGGTACATTACCATACCTGCGTCCTGAAATCTTGTAGGACACATAGGATGGTATTTGGTGCCTCAAAGTCATTTTGAGGTTGAAAAAACCCCCTTCGGGGAAAACCAGCATAGGCTCCTGCCGCCCACGTACCATGTTGAGCATAATGCACCGTCCCTACTTCTCAAAACTTTCCTTATATCTGCCTCGTCCGCCTCAAAGGGAACGTTGCGTAACTTGATCCACGTATAATACCGTGAAACATCTATCATTCTTACAGTGACAGCTGGTGTGACGTTAAGGACTCACGTCCTGAAACCTGGTGATTAACGATTCATAAACCTTTTGCAGTTAGCATTTTTGACGAAAATTCTTGTTCCTCCGTTCAATGCTACACCATACAAGTCACAATCTTGTACTCCATAAAAGTCTCCGTATGATCTTTGGCAATAAGACTTGCGCAGAACTGGTCGTTATCGTTCCTTTAAGTAGCTCGATGCCTACAGTATTTATCCTTCGTCTCAGACTAACCGCCATCTTGACGATCACAGTGCACCTAAGTTGTTAGCCGAGGTGTGACAGCACCACTTCACACCACTGCAGCCAGGTAACTGACAAGGGCGCTCGCCTACACACAGCAGAGGGGTGCAGAGCACTACCGCACACTACCATGGTCAGGCAGCGAAATGTGAGAGTGGTATTATGGGTGATTGTCATTAAGCTTGGAGCATTATTGTGTTGAGGTTGTAATTTTAGGAGTTTTATTAATAGCCATTTTGTGGCCTTTGTTATTATAACTTTATTCCTTCTTAAATTGTGATATGTTATAAAAACTTGTATATAGTAGACTGTCAGATGTTGCCTGGATTGTTTTGTGTTTATATATTGTTTTACTGATGTTGTCCTTGATCATTTTTTTATATATGTACCTATTAATATCTGTACATGAAGTTTTTAAATAAAATATAAAAAAAAAAAAATTACAATGGCACGCTGCACAAGGGTCAAATGATAAGGCCGCAATGCCCCCAATCGACCCAGTATCCTTTCTACCAACCTGACCGAATTATTAACACGTGCAACCTCAAGATCATCTGCATAGATTAGACCACAAATTTTTAATGACATCACCCGCTTCTTTACGACTGCACTACCCCACTCGACCCTCTCCCCCCAAGTTCCTAACCCCATAACCATGGACTTCTCCGAATTTACCCTCATACCAGTTGCACATGCAAACGTGTCGACCACTCCATCTAAGGGTTTATGGACATCCCTCTCAACCATACAGTCGTATCATCTAATACCTATGGAACGGCCAAACGCCCCCAGTACCCCCCAACCCCTTCTTTAAAACGCCCATATGGCGCTCCACCATTCTATAAAAGGGGTCCTGTATGCATGCAAAAAAAGCTGTGACATAGGACACCCCTGTCTAAGACCTCTGCCCATTACAATCCTCCCCCCTAATCTTCCATTATTCTGTACTCTCACCATTGCCCCTCTATATAACGCCTCCTACCCCATCCCACTATTTCTTCCCAATAGTTACCTGGGCTGCAGTGGGGGTAAAAGTGGTGCTGTCACACCTCGGCTACAACTTAGGTGCACTGTGATCGTCAAGATGGCGGTTAGTCTGAGACGAGGATAAATACTGTAGGCATCGAGCTACTTAAGGAACGATAACGACCAGTTCTGCGCAGTCTTATTGCCAAGATCATAGGGAGACTTTGGAGTACAAGATTGTGACTTGATGGTTTTGCATTGACGGAGGACAATCGAATTTTCGTTCAAATGCTATCTGCAACGTTTATAAATCGTTAATCACCAGGTTTCAGGACGTGAGTCTTAACGTCACACCAGCTGTCACGTAAGATGATAGATGTTCACGGTATTATTACGTGGATCAAGTTACGCAACGTTCCCTTTGAGGCGGAAGAGGCAGTTATAAGGAAGTTTTGGAAAGTATGGGAGGGTTTGCTTTATGCTCAAACATGGTACGTGTGGTGGCAGGACCCAATGCTGGTTTTCCAGAGGGTTCTTTAACCCAAAATGACTTTGAGGCACCAAATCCATCCTAGTGTACCTACAAATTTCAGGACGCAGGTAATGGTATTGTCCCCAGGACAACGAGTACGTGCCGCCTATGTGGTGGTATGATCACATAGCGGCGACCGTGACAAGCGAAGACATGTCCCTGGATGTGGTGGACGTCGTCCCCTGCTTAAAGGTGGCAGGTGAGGAACAACATCGGATGGAGGGCGTTGGTGTTTGTGGAGCGAGATAGTGGATCGGGCACACAGGACTGGTGGTGAGTTGGAGTCCCGCCCCCAACTGCCTGACAGGTGTCGTCTCCTGTGGATAAGGAGGAGCAGCAAGTACAAGAAAAGGGTTCATGAGATTGAGGAGGAATTGGTGGAGGTGTTTGAAGACGTTGTCACCACCATAGAGGGATGTTACATTTGAGCGTGGTGTCATTGGAGAATCGTCGCTTCCGAAAGTCTGAGACATGATAATTTGGGACGTGATGGGGGGTTTGGATCATCCATTGATCATTACACCATTCTCAGGGGGGAGGTGGAGGTCATCGAGGGGTAACATCTGATCAAGATATGGGGTAACATGACTGTCACGGGGAAAGAGGGCAGCTACATCAGATTCTGTTTGACGTCCTTACGCCTGCACAAAGGCCTGGGAAAAAGACTGAGGTCAAGTGTGAAGGTAGTGGTGTGGTGGTGTGGTAGCCATGATAGGAGGCACCGGGAAGAAGGGGGGAGGGAAAGAGAGCACTCTGAAGGTGTGAACGTAAATTCAAGCTTTTGGAGTTGTAAAGAGTGATGAGAGGAAGCAGGGGTGGAAACTTTAATAGGCCTTAGGTGTATGTTTTGTAAATGTTAATGGGTTAGTAGCGGTATGAAGAGAGATTGGTTTCGTAATTTTGAATAAATCTAGGTGGATGTTGTTTCCGCAGGAGCACAATTTCAAGAGGGTAGGGCGTTGGAGGTGGCAGGATTTCGGGTAGTTCCCTGCCATTCCCCCATCTAAAGGTGGTGTGGAATTTTAATAAGGAGACGACCCCTTTTGTTTGCAGAGAGAAGGGAAGGAGGGGGAGGAGGGGGTTTTTGCGTGTGGATGGGTGGTGGATGGGTAGCGTGTTGTCTTTGTGAGTGTGTATGCCCCGGCAGAAAATAACATAAGGTAAAGAATGAATTTGTAGTTTTGAGGATCTGGTGTTTTCTAAGTGCCTGCCAGAGGTGGCGATAGTTGGTGGGGACTGGAATAGTTGTAATCAGGGTGGCTGATGTGGACCCAAGAGGAGCTGGATATATGTCTGTGGCTCTTAGGGATTTATTAGGGATGTTAGGTTAGTGATCCCTTTGGGGGAGTGGTGTGGGAGATAAAATATACGTTTGTTAGGAGTGGTTATGCTGCGAGACTAGATAGAGTGTACCTTTCTCAGGGAGTGAACGTGAAATCTTTCAGTACTGTTGGGGATACAGTCAGATCATAGGGCAGTGGTGGTGGAGGTTGGGTGGGGGACGCTCGCGGACATATATAGAAGTTATTGGAAATTGAATATAAGTGTGTTGGGAGATGAGGAGGGGTTGGAGGGGTTTTCAGTCCTATGGAGGGAGCTTAGTGTGGAAGAACAGGAGTGGATGACATTGTGACATGGGGGGATAGTGTCGCAAAGGAAAGGATTAAAAAGTTTTATGTGAGAAGGAAACGTATTAATAATTTAAAATATGGACTGGCTAACTATTTAGAGGATAGGTTTAAGAGTTTTGCTATGGGGGGGGGTTGGGTGGGAATAATTTTCCTATGGATGAAATAGCGGGAAAAAAAGGGGAGGTTGAGGGTGTTGCAAAATGAAAGGTTTCAAACTGTAAGGATGCAGGCAGGGGTGGAGGAAATGCTTTGGGGCGGGCAAGCCCTCCAGCGTGTGTTTTGCGGCATCAAAAGCAAAGGCAGGCGCTGACGGCTATACCATGTTGAGGTAACGGAGATGGTTTGGGGGAATTATAGAGTAGGGCAGGAGATACGAACCACGAAGGGGGTGTGTGCGTATGCGGAGGCTTGGTACGAGAAATACTGGAACCGTGGGGGGGTGGGTGACGGGGCATTGGACAAGGTTGTACGTATGTGACGTGTAATTTAGGAAATAGTGATCGAAAGGTTTAGGTGGGACGATTACGGCAGAGGAAATAGAGAATGCGTTAAGGGGAATGAGGAAGGGGAAAGCTCCCCGGGATTGATGGTCTCCGGTAGAATTTTATTTAAACATTGGGCGTTGATAAAGGAAATTTTTAGTTAGGTTATTTAATAGTATGAAGGAGAAGGGTAAGTTGGGGGGAAGCAGGAAACAGCAGTAGTAGTTTCTGGTCCCGAAGGTCAAGGGGCAGCCCACCCTTCGGGAGTACCGAGCCATATCACTGATGTGTGAGACTATAAGGTGGGTTTTCAAAATTTTAGGTAATAGGTTCAAATGTGTAGCGGAGAGGGTGGTGTCAAAATCTCAGTTCGGGTTGCCGGGAAGGTCGATGATTGAAGGACATGGGGTACTGAGAAGTTTTTGTGGAAGCTAAGGGTGGGGGTGGAGGGCGGCTTTGTTGGCTCTAGACTGGCAGGGGATATGATAGAGTGGAAAGGGGGGCTTTGCAGGTTATACTTAGGAGACAGGGTTTTGGGGAGGAAAATGTCGAATGGGTAAATAGTTGTACAAGGGGCGAAAATGAGGGATACAGATTAATGGGTGTTTTGGGGAGGGAAATTGCAATGGGAAGAGGCCTTAGACAGGGATGCCCCATGTCCCAAATATTGTTTGCGTGTTTCCAGGACCCCTTTTTAGATGGTTGACGTAGCTTATGACGCCTGTGCGGGAAGTGTGGGGGGTGGGGGGCCTGGCCGGGTTAATTGGATATGTTGACGCACCCCTGTTCTCTTTCGTGCAGGGATGTCAAAGGTGTTTGGACGAGGGGGGTGCAATTATTTGGAAGTGCCACGGGTATGCAGGTTTAAATAGTGCGAAGCAAGGTTGCTGGGTTGGTTCTTGGGTGGGGGGTGTGGGGGGAGATGTAATGTTGTGTAAAGAATGGGCGGTGGTCTTTAAGATTGTGGTTATTTATAGGGATGACATGGTTGCGGCGGGGAGGAAATTCGGAAGGTTATTGGAAAGGTGTGGGGCGTTGGTGTTCTGAGACCCCAGCCCTAACTTGATACAGGAGTGTTGTCGTGAAATTTTATTGTATATAGGTTTGGTATGTTGCGCGTGTTCCCAATTACAGGGACAGCGATTGCGGGGATACTAAGAGGGTGTACAATTTTTATGGGGTTCACGTTTTGAATTGGTTACGGAGGGAGGTTGTTAATGTTACCTGTAAGTCAGGGTGGGTTGGGGTTGTGGATTGAGACGAGGGCTAAATGTGTGTTCTTAAAGGAAGTGTTGCGTGAGGGTGTGAACCGGGGCGTTTGGGAAGGATACACGACGGCTGGGTACTGGTATCGGGGAAGGAGGGTTGAGGGAATGTGAAATAGTTTTGAGGTCTGGTATGTTGGTTGGGAACTGAGAAAGGTTCGTATAAGGGTTTTGTGTAGGTTACTTTAGTAAGGGGGCGTTGTTTCCGTTGAGGGTTTGTTCCCATGTATGCGTGGAGAGTATTTGGTTTAGATTTGTAATTGAAGTTAAACCGGGGCGGAGGTGATGTTTGTTTCTGATGGGGTCCTTCCGTCTGGGAGTATTACGAACAGAAGGTTTAGAGGGTGGGGGTGTGGTATCTGTTGGAGGGGATGAGACAGCGTCCTGTAGTTTATTTTGTAAGGGCTGAGGGGGTTGGTGCTGGTTAAGTAGGTTGGTACAGAGGGTGGGGGCCGTGGGTGGCGGTTTTGCGTGCCTAAACTAGATATGGGTGGGTTAGACGAGGGTGTCATAGAGCTTTAGATTTTCATGGTAGATTATATATAAAGCGTGGTGATGAGGGGGGAGGGGATAGTGAGGAGGAAAAAGGTTCTTGCGGTACGTTCTTAGTCGATGTGTCGTAACAGAAGGGTTTTAAGGGGGAGGGGATCGGCTTTTCAGAGGGGATAGAATTTCTAAGTTTGGGATTCTCGTAATTTTGTGATTGATATGAGTAATGAAGGGGTTTTCATAGGTTGGGGGAAATAGGGGCAACAGCGGGCTCGCCTCCCCGGGGGGGGGGGTCGGTGAGAGTGTTGTGAATGTGGGTTTGGAAGGGGTTTTCCTGGTTTTCATGGGACTTTATGGCCCCCAAGTGTGGATGTAGGGGCTCAAGTTTTCGTTATGGAGAAAAATAAACTTTTCAGAATGTAGTATAAAATGTAGATTTTTTATGTATAAATTTTGATGTTGTAGGTCTTGTTAACTGATTCTTGGAGAAATAAGTTATTTGCGACTGCAGTGTGTTTAGTTTGATTTATGTTAAAGTGCTGGGTTTTTGCACGATGAGAGATACTTTACCTGTTTTTGGGTGTGCATACAGTGCATATGGTAATGTGATTTTGTGAAATTTTGGGTAGTGGGGTGTGTGTGGGATGTGGGGGGTGTGGGTGTGTTGTGTATATATTAATAATTCTCTTTCTATTGTATTGAGCCTTGTCATGGGTCAGAGTTATGTATTTTATATACGCATGAGATTCTTTTAAAGTTTTTAATTAGGTCTGTACCCCGAACCCGGGTTTTGGGGTTCAGCAAGTTCTTGAGTTAAGTTTTAGTCTGTAGGGGATACAGCATATCTGACAGTTTAGTGACGTAGTCCATTTGTCTGAAAGTTTTTATGGGTGTATTGTAACAGTATAGGCTTGTTATATGTTTCTAGTGTAATTTTTTTCTGTTTATTTGTAAGTTGGATACGTTCAGCTGTATTGTTAGGGATATGTTGTAGAATTTAGTCAGTTATGATGTTGTTTTGGTTTTTTTGATTATGTGAAGGTGGGATTTAATGGGTATAACTTCTTTGTTTATTTTTGTTCAAGTGTATTGAACTTTGTCAGATGTCATTTATATGTACAAATTATATTATGCAAGGTTGTGTATTTTATGTCAATTCATGCCCTGTGACATGTAATTTTGTTTTAGTTATGTTCTTGATATAGTTTTTTTGTAATATCTTGCGAGCATGTAAGTACAAACCGTTTGTCAGTTAATTGATTGGTTCTATACTGTTTTCTTTATTTTTATGTTAAACTGTATTGGTTTTTTAAATAAAATAAAAAAAAAAAAAAAAAAAATTTCTCCCATAGCCCTGTTTCCTAAGGATAGCTCTAACGCCTCTCGCTCCACCCTATCATAAACTCCCTTTCCAGTCTAGTGCAACCAAACCCCCCCCCTTCCCCCCCTTTTTCTTCACGAAATCCCTTAAAAGACCATGTCCCACCCCCATAGACCCACTGGCAACCCAAACTGGGTTTCCGTACAACCTCCCCACAACACACTTGATCCTATTTCCCAAAATTTTTGCAAAATAACTTATAATCCGCGCATAACAACGATATTGTCCTATAGTCCCTGAGCGAACGCTGTTCCTTATCCTTCGGTACCAAAACAACTACAGTGTGCCCGTCTTTCACCCAACCTTCCCCTTACCTTCATCAAGTTCAGTAACCTCACCAAAAAACCCTTTTTTTAACTCCAATGCTGTTGATAAACTCCGCCGGCAGTCCTCGTTTTCCCCGGGGCTTTTCCCTTTCGCCTGGCACTCAAAACTCTCCCCTACTTCCCCCTAGTTAGTTCCCCCCCCAAAGTTCCCTTAAATTGTCTAAAAACTTTGGGACACTTTTCCCCACACCCTCTTAAATCCCCTAATTTCCCACCCCCTTTCCTTTCCCCCCCCAATTTCTTTTCGTACCACTTTTCCGCAAACAAACCCCTCCCCTTCCCCTGTGTGGATAACCCGACCCGCCCCCCATACCCCCCACCGACCCAAAAACCTCCAAAAAATGGAAAAGTGTTGCCCCGTGAGGGTTTTTTTTGTCTGCGCAAACCAAAAACGAAGACGGCCTATTCCCCATAAAAAAATCCCCCAAACCCCCCATTCTTCACCGCTTTTGGGCCCCCTCGTCCTGAATTTCCCGCAACCGTCTTTTAAGTATTTTTAAGTTGCCATGGATAGGCCCCCCTCTACTGCCCTTTTACATAACAAACCCCCTATCCCGGGCCTCCAAATAAATTTTTTTAAACCCCAAAAATTTTAAAAAAATTAATCCTTTTTCCCCCCCCTCCATAATTTAAAGCCGAATCCGGTCCTTAGCCCCACCAAACCCACCACGTCACCCCGTCCCCCACCCCCTTGTACCCCCTCAGTTAAATTCCCCCCAAAAGCTCCCGAAACCCCCAACCCCCCCTCATCTTTCCAAAAGACGTTTTTTAATTTTCCAAAAATTTTCCCTAGGATACAAGCTAGAGAATCACTTTCTTCTGCGACAAAACGCCATGTTCTGGAAAAAAAAATAGGTCAATAGTAGGAACCCCGACTTTGACCCAAAACCTTATGGATTTATACAAAATGCTAAACCCAGCCGCGTTAACCCCGCCTCCGAAAAATATGCTCCCCCTCCACGCTCCCCCCCTCCCCCTTTCCCCCAACTGAACGTCCCCCAATTTGATTTCGTAATGCTGTCAAAAATTTTGCCCCGCCCCCGTGGTTCCACTTCCCCTCTCCCGATCACACAATTTCCCGTCCCCCCCCTAAAGATGGCCACTAGGTAAAACCCCCGGAAAGCCAAAAAAATAGATTTCACACACAAAAACCCTCTTTCTTTCATATCATTTTCAGTTTGGGGCAAACCCTTACAAAGGTTACCCCTGCCCCACCCCACAAACCCCATGCAACACCCCCCCCCCCCACCCCCCTTTACGTCTTTGAAACACAAAAAAGGGTCGCCTCCTTTATCAAAAACCCACCCACCTTTCAAACGTGCCGATGGCCAAGAGTTTAACCCTTATACCCTTCCACCCCGAGCACTTTACCCCCCCTGAAAATTTTGCTCCCGGGGAAAAAACTACTTCCCCTCTGTTCGACGTAAAAAGCATACCCAAAGCATTTCCCCCTTTTTACACCAGTTTCACAGTCCTTCACATTCACAGTCAAGCACTTTTAAGGGGCCCTTTTTAAAACTTCCAAACCCCTTTTTCCCCCTCACCCTTCCCCCCGGGCCTCTTTCCCCCGGGCAACATGTGGTTTTTTCCACCATCCACCCCCCCCCCCTTTTCGAGGGCCCCTTTTCCGGCCCGTCACGGGGTATTTCATCCTTCCCCCCAGCCCCTGCGCCGGGGGTTGGAATCATCTGAGTCGAAAGCAGCTGCCCCCTTCCTCTGACAACTCTACCCCCGTATGTCTTCCCCAAGATTCCCCACGGGAAAATAAAACCCCTTTCTGTGGAACCCGTCGCACAGAGCTCGGGGGCTCCTCTCGTGCCTTTCAGTTGTCCCCCTTCCTTTTTCGTGCCTGTCCCCACACTTCCTTTTAAAATCAGGGACCATTTCACGGACCAAAACCCCCTTATTTTCGCCCGAAGAAGGTAAAAATTTTTTAAAACCTCGTCGAGCTTTCCCCCTCCCGCCTTGCACTTGCGGGAAAAGCCTTTTCCCCCCCCGTCACGGGGCCCAAAATTGGGCCCTTTTTGGTTTTCCCCACAACTTGTGCCCCGCCCCTCATGCACCAAAAAGAGACTCTTCTCAATTTCACTCCCCCAGACGGCCCCCCTTCCCCCCCCGGTTTCCCCTTTTGGGAATTTTCCCCCACGAATCCACACCTTTAAAATGGTGGGTTCCACCTGTTTGGCCCCGGGCCTTCCCGGGCCTTTCCCCCACGTCGCTGCCCCTATGGTCATCTCCCCCACAAAACCCGCTGTCCGTCGCTGCCCAGCATACGCCCCTAGGAAACTGGGGGCCCCAAATCCGGGATATGACGTATGGGCGGGATCGGGGGCCCCGTGTCATTTTGAGGGGGAATGTACCCTCCGGGGGCGTCCCCTGTTTCGGCCCCCTGCCCCCCCCACTTGCCCTTTGGGGTTTCCAATTCCGGGTTCCTAAGGAAAAATTGTAAATTCCCCCCCCGAAGGGGTTTTTTTCAAATCTGGGAAAACGGCAGAGTCCCCTTTGAAAATTGCCAAAACCCTTTTAAATTTGTTTAACATGTAAAAGCCCTGAATTTTTCGGTACTTTGGGTTTTTGGGAAAATAAATACAACCCCAAATTTCCATTGTTTCCAAAAGGCCCTAAGGGGGGAAAGGGTTTTAAAAAAAAAAATGGGTTTAGGCCCTATTTTTCTTAGGGAAAACCCGCGGGGGTTCCCCAAAAGTAAAACGGCGTTTGTTGTTTGGTTTGTATGTGTTGGCATTACCCTTTTTGAATTTGGTCCATAACAGGGGGGAAAAAAATTTTTTTTTAAAACTTTTTGGTCCCCTGTAAAAAAAAAATAATACCCAAAAAATCCTGGGGAAAGTGCCCCGGGGGGTTGGGATAAAGGGGGGGTTTAAATCCCCCTTCCCGGCGTATCCCCCTTTCAAAAACCCCAGTTTCTGGGTTTTTTAAAAAATTCCCCTTCAAAAGCCCGACGGGATTTACAACAAAACATAATTGAAAAAAACTTTTGGTTAAAAAAAAAAAAAAAAATTCCCCGTTTTTTAAAAAATTTC
>NC_069481.1:27053576-27075393 GCF_026875155.1 Cherax quadricarinatus | reverse complement strand
TATCAAGCGATATATTTAGTATTAAGATAAGATTTCGTTCGGATTTTAAACCCAGAGGGTTAGCCACTCAGGATAACCCAAGAAAGTCAGTGCGTCATCGGGGGACTGTCTAACTTATTTCCATTGGGGTCCTTAATCTTGTCCCCAGGATGCGACCCACACCAGTCGACTAACACCCAGGTATCTATTTGCTGCTAGGTGAACAGGACAACAGGTGTAAGGAAACGTGTCGAAATGTTTCACCCGCCGGGAATCGAACCCGGGCCCTCGTGTGTGAAGCGGGGCTTTAGCCACCAGGCTTGTAACTGCTAAATAAGGCACAGTGGGCCAAAGAAAGCTTCTAGTGCCCAGCCCTGTGATAAAGAAGGAAAGAAACACAATAAAATCCAAGAAAAAACCCATAGCAAAGTACCAAAATGGAGGAGGAGGAGGAGAGGGGAGAATGTGCTTTCTGCAGTGATTCTACAATATGTACGATACTAAAGCAGCAGGTATCTATAAAGGCTATAGTGCCAGCCAGTAAGCAAGTAAGTTAAGTGAGTAAGATGTAGAAAAACGACACGAAAGTAACTCTCCAATGTTGTTGGATGTGTGTAGGGCCGCTGAACATACTCTGCCCTGCTATCTTCCACCACCCTAAACCTCTGCCAGCAGCATCTGCATCAAACTAATTAAACTAACATCTCCTCCAAGGTAAGTGTAAATATAAAGGTGTAAGTATAAAAGTAAATATAAGTGTAAATATAGAAGGACCCCAATGAAAATGCGCAAGTCACTGACTTTTTTTGGTTATCCTAGGTACTTTACACATATGCTGCTATGTATGATAATCTACATACGTAACTGTATTTGTGTATACCTGAATAAACTTACTTATTTATAAATTAAAATGTAAATATTTCTTATTTATAAATTAAAATGTAAATATTTCTTATTTATAAATTACATGCATTGTTTAAGTGTGATAGTGGTGGTGAGTTCTGCTGGTGCCTCCACCACCACTATGTACGGCTTCTCTCAGTGGCCCTTATAAACCCAACAATACTACTTACACCATTTACTCCTTTCATACATAATGACATATTTTATTCATTCTGGTATATTTCATGTTCCTATTTTTTAAATTTTGTTTATAATGTCTATTAGATGAATTGTGATAGATAAATAAGCCCTCCTAGGGGGCAAACCATATCCAAGAATTTAATAAAGGAAGTGTGATGTTAAATTTCTTTACCCCATTTTATTAGGCTTTGTATTTATTTTTTGTATAGCCCTTGGGCTTGGCTTTTTTTTTGTTTATAATAATGTATTTTTTTTCCCCAAAATTTGCTAGCCTTTTTTTAGGGGCCCCTAGTGGCCCCTCTGAAATTGTATTTTATTACTTTTGAAACCCCAAAAAATAACCAAAATCCGTAACCCGCATTGTAACCCGGGGAGGAAAAAAAATTGTTTGATTGATGTTGGGATTTGTCCTGCTTTTGTATGTATTTTATATTTAATCTTAAAAAAAAATTTATTTTTTTTTAAATTTTGGCTGTCTGAAACGGATTAATTGGATTTCCATTTTTCTTGTGGGGAAAATTAATTCAGCTAAAGGCTAAAGGGTAAAGACTGCTTTTGGGACGGAAGATTGTCATAGCTAGATGTAGCAGCCCAAGCACTCTAATCATTCATTCCCCCTGTGAAGGGAGAGGGTGCGCGATCTGCCAGTTCGTTCCCCTTAAATTCTTTTAGGTAAGACACATAGGGAAACATTAGACACTTTATTCCCAAAAGTTTCGCCTACAAGTAGGTTCTTCATCGAAAACAGAAAGTAGGCGGAACAGTAGAGATTTGAAGACGATGTAATAGTCCATCACCCCTTTAGGTTTGAATTTGAGGTTGTCATCCCCGGCCTGGAGAAATTTAGTTCCTAGTCGGAACTATTGAAAATCAAGCGACAGTCGGAGACTTAAATACGTCGGAAGGGAGGTGAGAGTAGTGTAGTAGTGGGAATGTAACCCCTGAGAGGTATTCCCTTTCAGATCCAACACTTCTCACTTTAAAAGTTGTCCAAGGTGTTTTCTGTCCAGATGCCCTGTGTTGCAGTGTCTGAAAGATGAACATCAAAAAGGTTACAATACCAAAAGGTTTTTGGTAAAAACACTTGCAACGTTAGAAACTTTTTTCGAAACGTTTCGCTACACAGTAGGCTTTTCAGTCGAATCAGAAATTTCTGTATTCGTCGAAGAAGCCCATGTGTAGGGGGAAACGTTTCGGAATAAAAATTGTGTATGTTGCAATGTGTCTTACCTCAACCTGTTGGTATTTATACCATTTTATGTTCACCCTTTAATTTTATTTATGCCCCCTCCCCCCTTTAATTTTTTAACCTTACAAATTTTTTCCCACTTTTCCCAAAAATCTTATCCTCTCTCACCCACACATTTTAATCAATTCCATCTTTTTTTTTCTTTTTAATTTTTCATTTTTTTTTTTTTTTTTATTGTAATAATTTTTTTGGGGGTTTTTTTGGAAGGGGGGGTTTTTGGGGAGGGCAGGGGGGGCTTAAGTATTTTAAATACTGTCACAAGCATTGTTAAAGGTCTCTCGGGGACATATAGGAATTAACCAGTCAGTCACATGTGCAAAAAAAGTCTCATGTGATCAGTGGGAACATTAAAACGTTTCCTTTGAATATCCCACCGGGAAAGGTGGTATTAAAATTTTCTGTGAGGTTAGCCTAGGAAATGATCAACGCTATATTGTTAAATGGAAGACTCAAGCTGGAGAAGTAATGTTGAAGCCCAGGCAAGAAAGGACGCCTCCTAGTTTGTGGGGGTTAAAGATCACCTACAATTTGGACATTTCATGACTGTTAAAGAGGGGACAACGTTGATTCCATTACGTTACCAAACTGTGAGTTTAAATTTTTTGTGTCTGCATTGTAATCCCCAAAAATAAGAGTGGGCTCGATGAGAAAATTTGGGGAGCTCCAAGAAATTTAAAAATTTTCAGCGGAGCATACAAGTTAAATTGTTGAGAGCAGATTTCCCTATAAAAATCCTAACCCCGTGATATTGTAGCCCTCTGTTTTCTTTGTGCAAGAAGTTGTGGGGAATCGATTTTTTAAATATATAAAAACACAAAGTTAGTAGATTTGGGTTATTTTTCAACAAATGATGGTAATTTAGGGGGTGGGATTTTTCGGGACTCTGCACTCTTTAGACACAAACATCAATGGGTTCGGTGGTTATTATGATGAAGGTCAGAAGTTTTTTTCAAAGTGATGAATATTCCGTTTAAATTAGAAAGTTTATGCGAGTTTTGATCCTTTAGTGTCCTGGGATCTCTCGGGGTTTCCAGCAAAATGAAAAAAATTGTTCAATAAATAGGGACCTTTAATGTCAAAAGTGACCCTTTTCCCTAGTTTTGTTAAATGCATTCCGTTGTTTAAGGCCTGTGGGAGTCTTTTAAAACCCAGAGCACGACACTGTTTATTGGAAAAGTTGTAGGTGACACCACCTACATTCCTCCTCCAAACATTACACGCAAAAAACAAAAAGTCATCCCGGCCATACCCAAAATTGTGTTATTCATTTTTCAAAAAGTACTGTATTCAACTTTTTGTCTATTGACTAACCTCATCACCTTTCGCCACCCCTTATTTCGCTCACCTTTTTAACATTTTAGAAAAACCCCTCTATCACCTCTTCCCACCATTATATTACGCTCATCACTATTTTTAAATTATAGAACCCCCACTCTTCCCTCTTTACCCCCAAATTATATTACGCCCCATCCCATTACTAAAATTATAGACACCACCGCTTCTCACACACTTCACCACCATTATATTACGCTCTCACTATTACTACATTATAGACACCCCGCTTCACACACTCTTCACCCCCCAAATTATATTTCGCTCATCCTTTATAAAATTTTTAGACACCCCGCCTCTCCACTCTTCCCCACCTTATATTTCGTCACACTATTACTAACATTATAGCACCTTGCCTCATCCACTCTTCACTACCTTATATTACGGGGCATCACTATTCTAACATCATTGCCCCAAAGCCTTCATTTGTGCTCATACAGTTATCAACACAAGTATTTTATTCGTCTTATGTGATTAAACACCACCCCACCTTGTTCGCAACCCTTTACTTGCTTTTACCCCAAATTTTGACAAACTTGTTTTGGTACCTTCAATCTTTTTTGTGTTCAAATTGTTGTTTTAGGGGAAAAAGTTGTTTCCCGTACTTTTTTGCGCGACATCAGGTTGATCCACAGCAGCAAGACTTGAAACATCTGGAGACGGAAGTCCCGGTCAGTGGCTCCTTGGCGACTGTCAGCTGACTATAGGTGGTTTGACGCCGACGTGATGGGTGTCGTTGACGTGCCCCAGGTGAGGTGCTGAACCCCATTGTTGAGGGGAGGCATGAGCCAGTATTCAGACCCGAGGTCCCGGTAGTCCCGGGGGTCTTAGAGGGGGCAGGGTGAATGCGGTTTGGTGCATGCGTCAGCCCCCACACTGCAGTCAATGAGCGCTGGGACTCCTGAGGTCTTAAATTTATACATTTTTTAGCCACGTCTGTTGTGTTTGATCATATCAAACACGTTTTGAGGATGGGCATTTACCACTGCAAACCCCTGTGACTTGATGGGCATTTCCTGGAATGTGGCCCCCGCGTTGACACTTTAAACATGACGTTTAGGGGTCTTTACAATGCAAGTAATAGCGTCTGTTGGGGCTGCCGGGGTGAATATAGCGTGGGGAGTCCCCGGCCCGTCCCCTCGCAATATCAGACGATGAACATCAAAATGGTATTTCAAAACCGACAGGTTGGAGGTAAAACAATAGGCAACAGTTTGGCAATTTATTCCGAAAAGTTTCGCCCCACAGTAGGCTTTCAGTCGAGTACAGAAGTAGGGGGGAAAAAAGAGATGGAAGACGATGTAAACAGTCCATCACCCCTTTAAGTCGTGAATTTTAGGTTGTCAGTCCCCATATATATACTCTTTGCACCTCTCCTTCCCCCCCAGTATTTTAAATCTCCGCATGTCGCTTGTCTTTAGATAGTTCCCGACTATGGAATGAGCTTTCCAGGCCGAGGGATGACAACCTCAAATTCTACGATTCTAGGGTCATGGGTGATTACTCGTCTTCCATTCTCTGTTCCTGCCTACTTTCTGTACTCGACTGAAAAAAGCCTACGTGTAGGGAAACGTTTCGGAAATTAAAATTGCCTAACTGTTCCCTTGTGTCTTACCTACCAACCTGTCGGTTTGTTACCTTTTTGATGTATCTTGTCGGGGAACTGCAACAAGGGATCTTGGTACAGATAGCCTTAGACAACCCTTTCCCAAGTGAATGTTGGATTGAGGGGACCTGCCCTCCAGGGTTACATTCTCATACTATATACTACTTGCACCTCTCCTTCCGACGTATTTAAAGTCCCCGCACTGTCGCTTGATCTTAGATAGTCCTGACTAGGGAAACTGAACTCTCCGGCGAGGGACTGAAAAACCTCAAATTCTACGCTTAAAGGGTGTGGACTGATTACATCGTTTCACACTTACTTTTCCCTGCCTACTTTCTGTCTCGAGAAGAACCCTACTTTGTAGGTAAAACGTTTGGGAATAAGTCCCTAATGTTGCCTATGTGTCTTACTATAATATCAGCCCTTTGGGAAAAAGCGCGGGGTTGCAACTTGCCTGACCCCAATTTTTGAGGATTCAAGTTTTTGTTGACGTTGTAGATGAAATAAGCATTTATGTCCCCTTGGTGGGGTGTGGGATTTTGTTTTTTGGTTTTCCCCAGGGGAAAATTTTGGTCTATAAAGTGATTCATTAGTCACAAAGACGAGTTTCCCTCGTGGCCCAAATGTTTTTTTCTCTAGGTTGTCTTATAGCTTCGAAAAAACCTTCCCTTTGGTCTCTTGTCTTTTGTTAGGAAATTTAAACCCTGACGCTTTGGGGGTGTGCGCCACTGTATTGCTTTCGCAAGTTTCTCGGAAGCTGTTTTTTTTTTCCGAGCCCGTTTTCTAAAAAATTTTTTAAATCTGCCTTTACCTCATCTCGTCCCTATAGCTATATCATAGCTGACAGGAGTTTCACCTGGCGAGGGGTAAAGGTACCGGCGAATGAAGGGGGAAAGGAAGGGAATTCACCCTGACACAGGCAATTGGGTGTGTGGGGCCCGCAGGTCGCGTGCGATTTTAAAGGCATTCCGGGGCCCCGTCGTTCGGGAGTTCCAATATTGCATATGTTTAAATTTCTCCAAAAAACCCCCAGCATTAACACAGCTAGCACAGTGTTAGGAAGACAGACAAAATTTTCATCTGTGGAAAATAATCAGCACAAAATTAATGTGTTTATAGAGAACCCCGGGTTGTTAAGTTAAAAAAACCATCTCCAAGGGTTACCCGGGAATGCCTTTCAAAAAGGAAAAAATAAATTTCCCGTATTTCACTAGGTATGTCACACTACACACAAGAGTTCTAACAACCGAAGGTACGGCCGGAACCTGTAGCGTTCACAAGGCCCTTCTGGGGTCGAAGAGATGTAACCCGTGTAACTTGGCCTTTACTGGTGGGTTGGGTGTGTTTAACTGGATCGGTTAAAAAATGCCCTTATCCCTATGTGATAAAAGGCGACGAGAAGGGGTACGGTGAATAGGGGAAAATCGGGAAGGGACTTTACCCCACTGGACACAGCAGTATGGGTGTAAGTGGCATGCGAGTCTTATAGTGCAAATTTTTAAGGTCACCCAGCGGCCGACATTACCCGCGGAAAAAACATTCCGTGCGCTTTCCTGGATTTTCGGAAAATATAGTTCGAGGGGGGTTCATCCCAGGAACTAAGCCCAGGTCCCAAAAACTACACGCCGAGTACTGCGCCAAGCCAGTACTCGCCAAAAGCCTCAAAAGTCTCCTCCGAGACTTCAGCAGCCTTTCCCCAGCCCCGCACCCCCGCGAGCTCCCCTGAAGCTTGCTCGGGCTTGCACCCAGGGCCGAGCTCCGCGGATTGGGTTTTTGAAGGGTGAGGTTAACCCTAGAATTGATGAAGGAAAAAAAGTGAGTGGTGCATTGAGGTATCTGTGGAGAAAAAAAAAAAATTATCTATGGGGCAAAGAAGGGGGAAAGTATAAAAAGTATAGGGGTCCCAAAAACTCTTTAGGGGTGTGAAGCTTGGGGGTAAAGCTCCCAGCGGGGGGGCGTTGGAGGCAGTGAGGATTTTTGTCAAAGGGCAATGTGTGGTGAAAATTTGCAGAGAATTGGATGTGGAAATTAGGGAAGGTGTGGAGTTAAAAAAGGGGGTTTTTGATGTGGTTTGGTCTTTTAGAGAGAGGGATAAAGTGAATGACATGGAGAGAGGGGTGGGGGGTCACCCTCAAAAAAGGTTGGAGGGAGTATTGGGGGGTTTCCTTGGGATTGAGGTTAAGTAATACAATTTGGTTGGGTGGTAACCTGTTTGGCAGAGTCGTGAGGGAAGTACCCCAGCTACCTTTTCTTGCGTCCTAGGACAAAGTGAGGGCGAGACCATCATACCCTACTTTTTGGGCATCCCCTGGTGAGTAAAAACCAGAAACCCTGCTAAAGGGATCCTTATAAAAAAGGGGGTTATAAAAATTACGATTACTACAAAATATATTACTTAGAATTCGGTAAACTATGACAGAGGGGGTAAATGGGGTTTTGAAGCGGGGGGTTTGGACTTCCAGCAAAGTGTTGAGTTGTTAGGAGTGAAAGGAGACAAAGGGTTTTTTGGGACCTAACGAGCTGTTGGGGTGTGAGCAGGGTAATTTAGTGAAGGATTCAGGGAAACGGTTATTTTCATATAGCGGGCTTGGTCCCGGAAAATTTGGGAAATACAAGCCTGAAAAATTAAAGGAGGGTTTTGGGGGGTATTTGGCAGTTGGAGGGGTATGTTTTTATTACCTGGAGTTTTCCCGGAGAGAGTTCCGGGGGTCAACGCCCCGCGGCCCGGTCTGAGACCAGGCCTCCTGGTGGATCAGAGCCTGATCAACCAGGCTGTTGCTGCTGGCTGCACGCAAACCAACATACGAGCCACAGCCCGGCTGATCCGGAACTGACTTTAGGTGCTTGTCCAGTGCCAGCTTGAAGACTGCCAGGGGTCTGTTGGTAATCCCCCTTATGTGTGCTGGGAGGCAGTTGAACAGTCTCGGGCCCCTGACACTTATTGTATGGTCTCTTAACGTGCTAGTGACACCCCTGCTTTATATATGCTTCTAAACTGTTGTAGCTGGGCGCCTCTGCAAAAACAATGATTATGTATGAGTGAGGTGAAAGTGTTGAATGATGATGAAAGTAATTTCTTTTTGGGGATTTTCTTTCTTTTTGGGTCACCCTGCCTCGGCGGGAGATGGCCGACTTGTTGAAAAAAAAAAAAAGTATGAAACTGGTATACTCAACATTTGCTAACATTTTCACAGTCTAAAACAGAAGCTGTTATTGATCTGAATACAAAAGTGTCGACCAATCATTATGGGTTTAAGAAAAAGTGGATGTTGGCCTTGTATGCCACAGGAAGATATATGCCAAGTTGTATTGTAAGCTATAAGTCAATAAAATGGTGCCACAGAAACCGACCTTGGTAAAGCCATTGCAAATGTATGTAATGAGGATATGCAGTAGAATAGCCGTTTCTGTATCCAAACTGATGGGGGAAGATACACAGCTGTTTGTCGTAAGGTATCACATTAGTCTCCTGCTAACAATATGTTCCGTTAATTTACAATGGAACTAGTAAAAGACATGGGTCTATAATGGGAAGGGCTGTATAGCCCTTGTGGCTTAGCGCTTCTTTTTGATTATAATAATAATATAATGGGAAGGATTATGGTCTGATAAACCTGGTCTTTGAAAAGTCATAGCAGACTTCCACTACATGGGTATCCTGTAGACCAAACATGATAGAAGATAATAGGTCCAATGCTGAAGCAATTACATACGTTGACAATTTGAAAGCTGCTATGCAAGCTCCCCTCAAGGAAGGTTCCTTGATGTTGGTGAGGGGCTCTTGATCTTGGGAATTGGATCTGTGCTCCGGTTCCCTGATTTAAGCCTGAATACCTTCCACATCCCCCCCCCACAGGCGCTGCATAATCCTACTGGTTTAGCGCTCCCCTTGATTATTATAATATCTGCTATGCAAGGTAAAGATATGTAAATGGAACATTAAATGGTTCATCTATGTAAGTGGCAAAGTATAAAACAGCAGCAGGAACACCCCTAAATGGATTAAATTTCCCACGTGAATTTAACACTAACCCATATGTACGACCCATAGGCCAATTTGTTATTATTATGACCCGTACGGTTTTAGCACTTCCCTGAATGTTAAAATAATCTCCCCTTCATGTAGAGTACTAGTGGTACAAGAATCTCCCCTTCATATGATAAAGGAATAACAGTAAAGTTTATTTCTTTGTTAAAGGTTGCAATGTGTAATTACAATTTTGATTTGCTAAGTACAAAGATAGCCACTATCATGCCGAGGCATTTTGGGCAAACTAATCCTAATACACAGTAACTAATTAAAACTAGATAAGATAATAGTACACAGTAACTATACTTAAAACTAGACAAGAAATAGTGGTTAACTGTTTTACAATCTTATTTTAACTTAATACAAGTGAGAGGTAGTAAGGTGGGAGTAGGGTTCGGTAAAATAATCTTGAAATTGCACACAAAATTTACCTTACAAGTAATGGTGCAGGTGATAATATTTTATGGATTGGCAGAATTTAAAAGCCAGGAGGTTACATAATAAAAACTAATTTTTTTTTTTTATATTTTATTTAGAACAATACAATACAAGAAATAGATAAAGATAAAAACAGGTCTTACACAGAATAATCATGAACAACCACACAAACATGAACTTGAGATAACACAAATATCCCTCCTCACCCATACATGAAAACCCCTACACCTAATGATAACCAATAACCGACTAATTCCAATTGCATTGTTATATGATTAACAAAACACATCATTATATACATATATTGTCACTTGTAAATTATAAAGTAGGACACCTTATACGTTAAATACAATTAACGTACTGTATTGAGAATAAGGTAAAAACAATATGTTCATCAAACACAGAATATATTAATAAACAAGGATCCAACACACTGACACCTCTACAATCATCTAACAACATGCATAAGAGTAACATACATAGAACAATGTCCTACTGCAAAATCAAACACATATATTGAGTATACGCATCACAAACCATGAATACACATCATACGCCCAAGTTCATACACATTCACCCGCTACATACCAGGAGGCGACCCCGTTTCCACCCCTGACAGGCCATTAACATAATACATTATACCATCCCTACCCTGCCCCACCCACCTACTTTACAAATTTAATAAAAACCCCTAATGTAAAAGTCTCTATATCCCCCAGAGAAATCCCGCTCCCACCTCCTCCATAAAGTTCTCTATTACGGCACAACGTTTTATAAAACGTAAAAACAGCCAATACCCTCCTCTTCACCTCACTTACCCCTTTCCCCCTCATTCCCCACATAATGTAGACATAATCTACCATAATGTACCCCACCCGCCCTAATAATACTTTCATCCATACCCCCCACATCAAGACTCAATGCCCGCAGAACAGAGAAGTATTGACCACTTATCTTATGCAACACCCTGCTCAACCAACCCCTGACGCTCCCCAACCCCTCACAAAATACACTACATGAATGCAGAATCCTCCCCGCCACATATTCCACATACCCCCCCCCCCTCAACCACCCGTCTAGCTCGTAAGACCACTCCCGATGGTAAAATCCCATGCAAAACCGTACATCACCTCACGTCCACGGGGTTGTAACCTTAACCTACCAAACCTTCTCCATATACATCCCCAGTCATACATGGGGAAAATCCCCTCCACCGGAGCCACAACCCTTTCCGCCGACATCCTACACAGCCTACTTATTTTTACCTTACCCAGATCCTAACCATCACTGCTGCCCTCAAAATAGTTTCACACTCCCTCAACTCCGTCCCAGAAAACATGCGTTTCAATTTATTGTGTACCTTAACCAACCCCCCCCCACTCAAAACCCTCCTCATCACCTCCCTTTTAATAAAGACACATTTGACCCTCCTCTTTAAATTCATTAAAACCCAACCCCCCTGACGCACAGGTAACATTACTAATCCCTTCTAAGCCAATCACAACCTGAACCCCCCAAAAATTTAAAACCCCTCTAAGTATAGTTGCAATTGCCCTCCCCGTTAAAGGGAACACGGCAGCCACATACCAAACCTTTCTATACAATAAAACGTTAATTACAATGGCACGCTGCACAAGGGTCAAATGATAAGCCGCAATGCTCCAATCGACCCAGTATCCTTTCTACCAACCTGACCGAATTATTAACACGTGCAACCTCAAGATCATCTGCATAGATTAGACCACAAAATTTTTAATGACATCACCCGCTTCTTTACGACTGCACTACCCCACTCGACCCGCTCCCCCCAAGTTCCTAACCCCATAACCATGGACTTCTCCGAATTTACCCTCATACCAGTTGCACATGCAAACGTGTCGACCACTCCATCTAAGGCTTTTATGGACATCCCTTCTCTAACCAATACAGTAGTATCATCTACATACCTATGAGAACAGGCCAAACGCCCCCAGTACCCCCCCAACCCCTTCACTAACGCCATATGGCGCTCCACCATTCTATAAAAGGGGTCTGTATGCATGCAAATAAAAGCTGTGACATAGGACACCCTGTCTAAGACCTCTGCCCATGACAATCCTCCCCCCTAATCTTCCATTAATCTGTACTCTCACCATTGCCCCTCATATATAACCTCTACCCATCCCACTAATTTCCTCCCCATAGCCCTGTTTCCTAAGGATAGCTCTCAAGCCTCCCCCCACCCTATCATAAGCTCCTTGCCAGTCTAGTGAACCAAACCCCCCCCCCCCTTCCCCCCCTTTTTCTTCCACGAAATCCCTTAAAAGACCATGTCCCACCCCCATAGACCTACCTGGCAACCCAAACTGGGTTTCCGATACAACCCTCCCTACAACACACTTGAGCCTATTTCCTAAAATTTTTGCAAATAACTTATAATCCGCGCATAACAATGATAATTGTTCTATAGTCCCTGAGCGAACGCTGTTCCTTACCCTTCGGTCCAAAACAACTACAGCTGTTGCTGTCTTCACCCAACCTTCCCCTTACCTTCATCAAGTTCAGTACCTCACCAAAAAACCTTTTATTAACTCCCAATGCTGTTGATAAAACTCCGCCGGCAGTCCATCGATTCCCGGTGCTTTGCCCTTTCGCATGGCACTCAAAGCTCTCCATATTTCCCCCTCAGTTATGTCCCCCCCCAAAGCTTCCCTATCACTGTGTCCCTAACCACATGGCACACTTCCACACACCCTCTCTAAATCCCCTAATCCTACCCCTTCCTCCCGCCAATACTTTCGTACCACGTATCCGCAAACAACCCCATCCCATCGTAGTGTGATTACCTGACCCGCCCTATACCCACCCACCGACTCAAGAACCTCCAAACAGGAATAGCTGTTGCCTGCTGACGTTGTTTTTGTCTGCGCAACACACATGAAGACGGCCTATCTCCCATAACACCTCCTCCACCCCCGCCATTACTCTCACCGCTTGGAACCGCTCGTCCTGATTTCCCGCAACTGCTCTTTAAGTATCATAATGTTGTCCATCGGATAGACACCCTCTACTGTCCCTTTTACATAACAACCTCGTAACCTGTCCTCCAAATAATTAATCAACCCAAATTTAAAGAATTAATCCTTTTCCCCCCCGCACATAATAATGCCGAATTCGGTCCTTAGCCACACCATCCCACCACGTCACCACGTCCTCCACACCTTGTACCTCCTCAGTTAATCTCTCCCACAGCTCCCGAAAACCCCCCAACCCCTCCTCATCTTCCAACAGACTCGTATTTAATTTCCAATATCCCCTAGAGTACAAGCTAGAGAATCCCACTCTACTTCTCACGACAACCGCCCTATGATCTGAAAAAGCTAGGTCAATAGTACGGACAGACTTTGACACTACCTTATGAGATATATACAACCTGTCTAACCTAGCCGCGTAACCTCGCCTCACGAAAGTATGCTCCACCTCCCACGCTCCCCACCTACCACATCCCTCAACTGAACGTTCCACCAATAGATATGCGTAATGCTGTCAACATATGCCCCGCCCCTCGAGGTTCCACATCCGCTCTCCTGATCACACAATTCCAGTCCCCACCTACGATGGCCACCTCAGGTAAACCACGGAAAGCAAAACTAGATCATCACACACAAAATCCCTCTTTACTTTCATATCATTTTCAGCTGGTGCATACCACACTTACAAAGGTTACCCTCTGCCCCATCCACCACCCATCCACACGCAACACCCCTCCCCCCCACCCCCTTCACTCTTTGCAACACAAACGGGCTCGCCTCCTTTATCAATAAACCCACACCACCTTTCAAACGTGCGATGGCAGAGTCAACACCGTATACCCTTCCACCTCGAGCACTTTACCCTCCCTGAAATTATGCTCCTGTAGAAAGACTACGTCCACTCTGTATCGACGTAAGAGCATACGAAAGCATTCCCTCTTCATACCAGTACACAGTCCATTCACATTCACAGTCATGCATTTAAGGCCTTTCTAAAGCTTCCAATCCTTTCTCCTCTCACCCTTCCCAGGGCCTCTTGCCCCAGGGTCAACATGTGGTTTGTCACCAATCCACCCCCCCCCCCTTTTCGATGCCTCTTATCCTGGCTGTCACGAAAAATATACATCCCTCCTCCCAGACCTCTGCGCGGGTGTCAGGACATCATCTGAGTCTGACGCAGCCGCCCTCTTCCTCGTGACACTCTCTACCGCCATACTGTCTTCCGAAGATTCCTCACAGTGAATATCAACCTCTACTGTGACCTGTCGCACAGAGCTCGGTGACTCCTCTCTGTGCCTGCAGTTGTCCTCCGTCCTTCTCGTGCCTGTCCCGCCTGTCCCTTTCAACTCAGGCACCATTTCACGGACCAAGCCATTATCCTCGCCCGAAGAAGGTAAATTTTTCAATACCTCGTCGAGCTCCTCCTCCAGCTCTTGCACCTCCTGCTGAATTAGCACGTCCTCCCCCGTCACCGGCAAAGTGGCCATTTTTGGCTCCACACAACTCGTGCCACGCCCATCATGCACCACAAGAGACTCTTCCACAATGTCACTCCACAGACGGCCATCTCCTCGATTTCCTTTGGAATTCTCCTCCACGACATCCACACCTGTAACTGGTGCTCCACCTGTTTGCGCCGGCGCCCTCCACTGCCTCCCACACGTCGCTGCCATATGGTCATACTCCCCACACAACCTGCATGTCCGTCGCTGCCCAGCATACGCCACTAGAATCTGGGTCCTAAACTCCGGCATCACGACGTATGACGGAATCGGGTGCCTCAGTGTCATTTTGAGGGAGAATGTACTCTCCGGACGTCCCATGTACGCACCTGCCGCCCACTGCCTTGGGTTGCCAGATGCACGGTACCATAAGCAGCAAACACCTTCCGTAAGTCCTCCTCGTCAGCCTCGAAGGGGACATTTCGCAACTTCACCCACGTATAGTGGCGGAGAGACGTCTATGAGTCGCACTTTGACAGCTGGAGTTACATCAATACTCACATGCTCAAATTTCGTCACCAACGACTCGTACACAGCCGTCGAATTTAACTTGACGAATAGACGATAGGCCCCATTCCAGGGCCACACCATAAACCTCATCATCCTGCACTCCGTACGTTTCCCGGATAATTGCCGGAAGTAACACCTGCGCCGTAGAGGGGGAAATCGCCCCACGAAGCAGCTCAACGCGACAGTGTTTATCCTACGTCGGATACTCAGCGCCATATTGTTGCTATGAGAGCTCTCCTGACAAACAGCAGAGGGGTGCTGTGCACAACCTCACTCCACCGCAGTCAGGCAGCTAATCCAAAACTAATTAGTAGATATTTTGGCTAATTTGGTTAATATTGAGAGATAAGATGATTTTATGTGTGAGGTTCTGCCTTCAATTCAACGTCATTTATTTTTATTCTTAAACCAGTTGGTATGTGGATCTTAAATTTCCTAATAGAACAAATTGTAGTAGTGAACAGAGTAAAGTCTGAGGCGGCTACGGTGAAAAGCTCTGTTCCACAAGGCACAGTACTCGCTCCCATCCTGTTCCCCATCCTCTTATCTGACATAGACAAGGATGTAAACCACAGCAACTGTGTCTTCCTTTGCAGATGACACCCGAATTTACATGACAGTGTCCTCCATTGAAGACACTGCAAGACTCCAGGCGGACAACCAAATCTTTAAATGGGTCGCAGGCAATAATATGAAGCTCAATGATGAGAAATTTCAACTACTCCGATGTGGAATACATGAAGAAATTAAAAATATTTCAGAGTATAAACAAATTCCAACCACACAATAGAGCGGAAAACTAATGTAAAAGACCCGGGAGGTGATAATATCAGAGGATCTCCCTTTTAAAGGCCATAACATTGTATCAATCGCATCTGATAGAAAAATGACACGATGGATAATGAGAACCTTCAAAACTAGGGATGCCAGGCCTATGATACTCTTCAAGTCGCTTGTTCTATCTAGACTGGAATATTGCTGCACACTTACAGCGCCTTTCAAAGCAGATGAAATTGCTGACCTAGAAAATGTACAGAGAACCTTCACCGTACACATAACTGCGATAAAACACCTCAGTTACTGTGAACGCTTAAATTTCCTCAACCTGTACTCCCTAGAATGCAGGCGGAATTATTTACACTTGGAAAATCCTAGAGGGATTAGTACCAAACCTGCACACGAAAATCACTCCCTATGCATGACCCCCACGGGTTGAGCGCTCCACCATGAGTAGTACTGATAATGATTTATTTATTTATTTATTTATTTATTTGAACATGAAACATAGAAGTACAAGGAAATACAGAGGTTAAGTGTAACATGCCAAAGCCCTTTGTATGCAGAGCATTATAGGCAGGCTGAAAATTAACTTAAAATTAACTAAGCAATGATATATTCAGTGGTAAACATTTTTGTAAACAGTTAACAATTAAGCACAAATGAGTATTTCAAAGACATCATATGATCATTTACTGTGTTGCTGTGCATTCAGTAGAATGGAGTATTCTGTTACGTAATGTAATTAAAAATAACAGTGTGATTAGGTCACAGGTTAAACATTTATGAGATACAATTATTCAGTATTTATTTGGTTGTGGGTGAGTAAGTGATTTTTAAGAAGAGACTTGAATTTATAAACAGTGTTTCTTTTATATTCACAGGTAGTGAATTCCAGATTTTTGGGCCTTTTATGTGCATTGAGTTTTTACATAGTGTGAGATGGACACGAGGAATATCAAAGAGTGATCTGTACCTTGTGTTATGGTCATGTGTTCTGTTGAGGTTGGTAAGGAGACGTTTGAGGGGAAGGTTTATATCCGAGTTAAGTGTTCTATGTATGTAGTAGGTACAATAATAAGTATGGATGTTTTGTATGGTGAGTAGGTTTAGAGTTTTGAATATTGGTGGAGTGTGCTGCCTGTAGTGGGAATTTGTTATCATTCTGACTGCAGCCTTTTGTTGGGTAATTAATGGTCTGAGATGGTTTATTGTTGCTGAGCCCCATGCACAAATTCCATAGGTGAGATAGGAGTAAATAAGTGAGTGATATAGGGCCAGGAGGGCTGACTGTGGAACATAGTACCGTATCTTCGATAGTATGCCTACGGTCTTGGAAATTTTTTGGGGAAATTTGTTGTATATGTGTTTGAAATTTGAGTCTATTATCAAGGTGGATTCCTAAGAATTTTCCCTCTGTGAGCTTTGTGATAGGTGATCCGTTTATCATTATGTTAAGAGGGACATCTGTAGCTCTGTTACCAAAATGAATGAAGTAGGTTTTGTCAATGTTGAGAGTAAGTTTGTTAGTCTTCATTCAGGTAGATATTTTTCTGTAATTCGGTATTAACAGTATTGGCTAGCATGACTGGGCTCGGGTGAGAGAAGACGTATGTAGTGTCATCTGCAAATAGTGTGGGTTTGAGTAGTTTGCGATGCATTTGGTAGGTCATTTATGTAAACGAGAAAGAAAGAGGGCCAGGGACACTTCCCTGTGGGAAAACCAACTGTCATTGATTGTGCGGAAGAGTTTGCCCCATTTTTTTGTACACATATTGACTTCTGTTGCTGAGGTATGACTTTAGGTAGTTGAGGGAGTGCCCTCTTATACCATAGTGCGACAATTTTATGGGGAGCAAGTCATGGTCAACTGTATCAAAAGCTTAAGTAAATCAATGAAGATTCCCAGTGGGAACTTCTTTTTCTCTAGTGCAGTGTATATTTGTTCTAGCATGTTGTATAATAGCATCAATTCGTTTTTTATTAGGCCTGAACCCAAACTGACAGGGGTTGAGTATGTTGTGGGAGATGAGATAGGAATAGATTCGCTTATGAATTAATTTTTCGAAGATTTTAGAGAGAGGGTGTAAGTTGGATATTGGCCTAAGTTATTCAGGTATGTTTGGTCTCCTTTATGGATCGGGGTGACCCCTCGCTATTTTGAGAACTGTAGGGAAGGTAGAGGATTCGATGGGGTTTGTTTAAAAAATGCTGCAATGTTTAAACGGTGACAGCACTTGCGACACTTTTCTGTATATAAAGGGTTTTTAGTGTGTTGATAATAAGGGAGACTTCTGTTGGGTTATAGTGAGCTAGGAACAGTGTGTTCGGGTAGTTGCCAGTGAGGTAGTCATTGGGTGGGGTATTTGAGCTTTGGGATTTTATTGGCAAGGTTTTATCCTATGGTGGAGAAGAAATCATTGAGTCTGTTTTGCTGTTTCAGTTGGTGGGAGTTGGGGTTCATCGGCTTTGTTAGTTCAGTTGCGCTGTTTCGTGATATCTTTCTCGTTCCTAAAAATTTCGATAGGGTTTTCCAGGTCTTTTTTATATCACCTTTTAAGTTGGATAATCTGTTCTCATAATACAATTTTTTGCCCTTTTCAGGCTGGTTAGGGTTGACGAGCAACGTTTTGTTTGGTCTCTGGTTATGTGAGACCCATTCTGTACTGTTTTTCGTATAGGTGCTTTGTATTTATGGATTTGAGGATGCTGGGTGCTAGCCAGGGACTGTTCAGTCTCTTAGCTGTCATCTGTTCAGTTTTTTAGGGCAGTGCTTGTTATAGAGGTATTGGGTCTTTTTAGAAAATTATTAATACTTTCGTCAATATCTGTATAGATTTCTAGCTCAGTGTGCCAGTCAATGTTTGTCACTGCTGTTGTGAAGTTATTAATGGCTACAGTACCCAATGGAAATAAGTAAGGACCCCAATGGAAATAAGTAAGGACCCCAATGGAAATAAGTAAGGACCCCAATGGAAATAAGTCACTCTGTCTGACTTTTTTGGGTTATCCTAGGTTCTCTACACATATGCTGCTATGTATGATAATTCTATGTAACTGTATTTGTGTATACCTGAATAAACTTACTTACTTACTTGCCATCTGGTGTGGGTCGCATCCTGGGACAAAACTGACCTAATTTGCCCGAAATGCTCAGCATAACAAGCGGCTTTCTATATAGTAGTATGTCATTTATGTCAGCAATGGTCTGTATACCTTGTACATGAGTTTGTAGTAAATAAAGATAATATTTATTATATTATTACATTATCTAGGGGATGGTGTAGTAGTGCCATCTAGTGATGGTAGTCAGAGTTAGTTCGGTTATCAGTGATGGCGTTATAGTGAAGGTCAAGACAGTGACGAACCTCAAGGTCGCTCAAGGTCAGTTGAACTTCAGTGGTCGTACAGGAGAGATTCCTAGTTCTTCCTCCTGCCGTTCCGCCGGCCTTACCGTTTCCTCAGCCTCTTAATACACCTAAATAACGTAAATATTGTCTATTGACGTGTTTGTAAGTACAACAGCAGAGTTGAGCTGTAGCTCCTGGTCCCCGCCATCAGTTTGGTTACTAAATTATTATTTTAATCTTAATTTTCATTGGGGTCTAATGTTTTGGAGGGGGGGGGGGTAGCTGATTTTAGTGGAGGGGTTTTGATGCGAGGAACTGGAGCTATTCCCCTTCCTCTGATCAAACAATAACTCTCACACTAGGCGTTACATAACCCATAATGGTGTATGTAGTTCTGGGTTTTTTTTTTTTCCATTATTGAAAAATAACTTAGTCTCTTGATCCAAGTAACTTGCACATTGTGATCCAGATATAAACTTCCATGTAAACAAATTGTTAATCATCAGGTTGATATGTAAGCGATATTGATTAAAGAAAATAAAGATAGTTTTACTATGTTAAACATTATTGGTAATATCAGTCAGGCAGTAATGTTATTAGTTTATATTACATGATAATGTTTGTGTGTGTGTGTAATGTTGATGGTTTTTATAATGTTTGTGTGTATATATGTGTAATGTTGATGGTTATAATGTTTGTGTGTATGTGTAATGTTAATGGTTAAATTGTTCCAGGTGTGGTAATTGCTGCGTCTGACTGCTGCAACAGTGATCAACACAGCAACATTGACTAGTCTGAGGAATGGAGACAACCGCACTAGTACATGGTCTGACCCATAACAGTGTTATACCTGGATATACCTGGAGAGGGTTACTCCAGGTATGTGGAGATGCAGCAGCTGGAGACGTTGTCAGAGGTGGGCGGGGCCCACTTGTAAGGTATTTCCAGGTTATAAGTCCACTAAGTTTGGTTATTGGAGCAGATAGTAATTGTATTAGGTGGGAGGGTGGTGGGGAGAGTATAGGAAAGATTGTAAGGAATTGATATCAAAAGTAGTTTAGTGGGAAGTATTAGCTTATCTCCCGACCAGAGATAACATCTCTGGCCAGGAGATAGGTTACCTTGAATGGGGTGGAGATAAAAATGGGGGAAATGGGTTGTAAAGCTTAGAACTGAAGACTGATTAGATTTTAGGAAGTCTTAGTCTAATATCTTTATCATGCAGCCTATACCCATCCGCAAGAGTGTAGGAAACAGATGAAATGTGTAAGTGATATATCATAGCTCAGTTGGTAGTGGCGTCAACTGGAGAACCGGGATTCGGTCCCGGGCACAAGTGGGCATGTTCCTTTATATCCATTGGCACTGTTCACATAAAGGAGGAACACTGCAGCAGGACTACTGGCATGGGTCGCATCCTGGGGTAGTATAAATATCGTAATGAAAATGTCATAATGTCATCCTGACTTAGAACATAAGGAAGGAGGAACACTGCAGTAGGCCTGTTGGCCCATACTGGGCATACTTGATTGGGTAATTCTGTGTTAATTAATCTACCGGGTTAATAATTATACTAAGACAGTTTAGTGTGATGAGGGTAATGGCAAAGGTCTTGATGCCGGGTGTAAGGAAAGCCTATTAAATCAAGCATATCCATTATTAAGACATAAAAAAAAGCACTGAAGCAGGCCTATTGACCCATGTTAGGCAGGTCCAAATCTCAACCACTTTTGTCTAACCTATTTTTTTAAAACTACACAGCCAAGTTTGATTCACATGACGGGATAAATTTTCCTTAGGCAAAACATATTATAGCCAGAAAATCAGTAACAATTCCTCAGAAATGTGGAATGTTTAACTAACCACAATTCCCTATTTTCAGTAGGGTTGTAGAGGACCTGGCCAAGTAATTTTATGCTTTGAATTCCCAAAAATATTTTCAGTAGCATAATCTTGTGGGTTTAGCAACAGACATAGCCCCACTCCACAAAGGGGGCAGTAAAGCAACAGCAAAGAACTACAGACCGATAGCACTAACATCCCATATCATAAAAATCTTTGAAAGGGTCCTAAGAAGCAAGATCACCACCCATCTAGAAACCCATCAGTTACACAACCCAGGGCAACATGGGTTTCGAACAGGTCGCTCCTGTCTGTCTCAACTATTGGATCACTATGACAAGGTCCTAGATGCACTAGAAGACAAAAAGAATGCAGATGTAATATATACAGACTTTGCAAAAGCCTTCGACAAGTGTGACCATGGCGTAATAGCGCACAAAATGCGTGCTAAAGGAATAACAGGAAAAGTCGGTCGATGGATCTATAATTTCCTCACTAACAGAACACAGAGTAGTCGTCAACAGAGTAAAGTCCGAGGCAGCTACGGTGAAAAGCTGTTCCACAAGGCACAGTACTCGCTCCCATCTTGTTCCTCATCCTCATATCCGACATAGACAAGGATGTCAGCCACAGCACCGTGTCTTCCTTTGCAGATGACACCCGAATCTGCATGACAGTGTCCTCCATTGCAGACACTGCAAGGCTCCAGGCGGACATCAACCAAATCTTTCAGTGGGCTGCAGAAAACAATATGAAGTTCAACGATGAGAAATTTCAATTACTCAGATATGGTAAACACGAGGAAATTAAATCTTCATCAGAGTACAAAACAAATTCTGGCCACAAAATAGAGCGAAACACCAACGTCAAAGACCTGGGAGTGATCATGTCGGAGGATCTCACCTTCAAGGACCATAACATTGTATCAATCGCATCTGCTAGAAAAATGACAGGATGGATAATGAGAACCTTCAAAACTAGGGAGGCCAAGCCCATGATGACACTCTTCAGGTCACTTGTTCTATCTAGGCTGGTATATTGCTGCACACTAACAGCACCTTTCAAGGCAGGTGAAATTGCTGACCTAGAAATGTAGAGAACCTTCACG